>JAFJHL010000492.1:1986341-2248911 GCA_019425775.1 Rafetus swinhoei | reverse complement strand
CATTGGAGAGGGTCCAGCGGAGGGCAACCAAAATGATTAGGGGGCTGGAGCATATGACCTATGAGGAGAGGCTGAGGGAGTTGGGTCTGTTTAGTCTGCAGAAGCGAAGCGTGAGGGGGGATTTGATAGCAGCCTTCAACTTCCTGCAGGGGAGTTCCAAAGAGGCTGGAGAGAGGCTGTTCTCAGTAGTGACAGATGGCAGAACAAGGAGCAATGGGCTCACGTTGCAGTGGGAGAGGTCCAGGTTGGATATTAGGAAAAACTATTTCACTAGGAGGGTAGTGAAGCACTGGAATGGGTTGCCTAGGGAGGTAGTGGAGTCTGCATCCCTGGAGGTGATTAAGTCTCGGCTTGACCAAGCCCTGGCTGGGTTGATTTAGTTGGGATTGGTCCTGCCTAGAGCAGGGGGCTGGACTTGATGACCTTCTGAGGTCTCTTCCAGCTCTATGGTTCTATGATTCTATGATTTTATAAGCTATTTACATATATAAGCGGATGATACCAAACTGTTTGGGATAGTCAAGACAGAAGCAGACTGTGAGGGACTCCAAGAAGATCTCACCAAACTGAGTGATTGGGCAACAAAATGGCAAATGAAATTTAATGTGGATAAGTGTAAAGTAATGCACATCAGGAAAAATAACCCCAACTATACGTACAGTATGATGGGGCTAATTTGGCTACGACAAATCAGGAAAGATCTTGAGTTATCGTGGACAGTTCTCTGAAAACGTCCCACACATGTGCAGCGGCGGTCAAAAAGGCAAATAGGATGCTAGGTATTATTAAGAAAGGATAGAAAATAAGACCCAGAATATCTTACTGCCCTGTATAAAACTATAGTACGCCCACATCTTGAATACTGTGTACAGATGTGGTCTCCTCACCTCAAAAAGATATTTTGGCCTTGGAAAGGGTCTCAGAAAAGGGCAACTAAAATGATTAGGGGTTTGGAATGGGTCCCATATGAGGAGAGATTAGCGACTGGGACTTTTCAGTTTAGAAAAGAGGAGACTGAGGGGATATGATCGAGGTATATAAAATCATGAGTGGTGTGGAGAGGGCCGATAAAGAAAAGTTATTTATTAGTTCCTAAATAGAAGAACTAGAGGACACCAAATGAAATTAATGGGTAGGTTTAAAACTAATAAAAGAAAGTTCTTCTTCACACAGCGTGTAGTCAGCCTGTGGAACTCCTTGCCAGAGGAGGCTGTGAAGGCTAGGACTATAACAGAGTTTAAAGAGAAGCTAGATAATTTCATGGAGGTTAGGTCCATAAAAGGCTATTAGCCAGGGGATAGAAATGGTGTCCTTGGCCTCTGTTTGACAGAGGCTGGAGAGGGATGGCAGGAGACAAATCGCTTGATCATTGTCTTCGGTCCACCCTCTCTGGGGCACCTGGTGCTGGCCACTGTCGGCAGACAGGATACTGGGCTAGATGGACCTTTGGTCTGACCCGCTACGGCTGTTCTTATGTTCTTATGTTCTTATATTTGCATGTATATGCAACCACATATAAGTTGTGGCCCTCAGCATGTGCTGTGAGTATCATTGTGGCCCCCGGGGCTTCCAAAGTTGAGTAGCCCTGACTTATACCACCAAAGGAAAATAAAGGCAATAGCTGACCTGCCAGCTTCACAAAGACAAGAAGTGGCTGCAACATTTTCAGGGCATGGGACATGCAACCTGAGTGGGACAAGAAGACTAAGAGGGTACGGGTATGTCTACACAGCAACATTATTTTGAAATAACTAGTGTAGTCCCCTTAGTAAAGGGGCCTCTAACTTTTACTGGGAGGATCCTTTGTGCTGCAATCTAGCCCTAGAGACTACAACTCCCATGAGCCCTTGGGGGGAAAAAGGGGGATGGTGGGTGTGACGTAGTGTGGGTACCTTGCTGCTTGCTAGGCTTGGGCTGTGGGTGACCCCCAGTGGCTGCTGTCTGTGCCACGGCCCAGCCGAGTAGCTGATGGGACAGGGAGGTAACCTGTTCTACCGGTTACCTCCCAGGGAGAGGAACAAAGGAAGGAAGGCGGAGTGGAGCCCCTGGCTGGGGGGCAGGGCTGGAACTTGGGCAGTTTCTGTCTGGTATCATGGAGGAGGCAGCCTAAGCAACGGGCTGGGATTTAGGGGCCCAGTCTCCCCCATCTCAAGGGGGGCTGAGGCATCCTAGGTCTGCCTTGTAACCAGATTACATCTGTGCTGTGCTGTATCCTGGAGAAGCAATAAACTCCCTCTATTCTACTGGCTGGCAGAGTCTGTTCGTGCCACTACGGGGGTGCAGGAGGCGGGGGAACCCCAACGCGCCGCCACAGTGGGTCTTCCAGGCATGGAGAGAGAGAGTTAGAGGAGGCTCCATTTTTGGAGAGAGGAGCCAGGCTGCTGGTGGGGAGCCTTTTCCAGGCCAGGAGCTGTTGTGTTGCAGCTAGAGCCTGTTACTGTTACTGCTGCGGCTTGGATCTAGCAGGCTGCTTTGGTGGCTGCTGTTGATTGTCCCTGGAGGGGAGAGACTCTGGCTGTGCCTGTGGCTGGGATGAGCTTACATAAGCCTGCACAGGGGGTGACTGTGAGTAACTGGTTTGTTTGGAAAAGTGCTGCCTGGGACGGAGCACAAAAGGCAAACTGATTCTGGGTGCAATGAGAGCCAGAGTGACCAGCCCAGTGAACCAGAGCTGCTGGCATTTGGTGGGGCCTGCTCCAGTGGCAGAGGGATTTTGCAGCTGGCTGCTTAGCTTGGACTAACACACAGAAGGCCTGCACAGGCTGTCTCCACTCCAGCTTCAGACCTCCAAGCGCGCCCACACAAGCAAGTGTCTGGGACTCAGAATCCAGGAGTGCACACTCTGGGGTGGGATAAATGGTGGCAGTGCAAATGCCAGATGGATAAGTTTCCTTTCTTTCTGTGTACTTTTTAATTGATTTTGTTCACATTTCATCTGTTAAACCCTGTTTCTTTAAGTTGTTAAGTAAAGGTGTGTTAATTCTAATTTAATCAATTAGATGTATATTATTTATAATTGTTGTCTTGGAGTTATTCCAGCAATAATCTGGATCTAAGTTTATTCCTGGAGGCTCCCAAGGCACACCATAAGTGTGTACAGGGCCAGCCAGGTGGAGGCACCGCCATTGTATATTCTTCAGGAGCAAGAGACTGGATGCAAGGGGGTAGATAGGGAATCCCCAACTAAACAACATCACTGCTGGGGCACTCAGGGTCTCCTTTTATGTTAAAAATATCAGGTGCCCAGGCACACAGGTGTGTGAGACCTGCTCCCAAGTAACCCAGGGAGGAAAAAGGGGGGTTACACTAGCGTTATTTCAAAATAACTTAGTCTGTGTCTACACAGCCAGCAGTTATTTCGAAATAGTGTCAAACTGCTGTCAAGCTGGAGGACTTCTTACTCTGACTCCTGTAGCCCTCCTTGTATGAGGAGTAAGGGAAGTCGGAGGAAGAGTGCACTATTTTGAAATAAGTGCTGTGTAGACACTCCCAATTGTTGCTGGCAAGAGTAAGTCTCAGGTCCAACAGTGGGTTCTCTAAGTACAAAACCACTCTGCACAGGTATCTGTCAAACGCAAGCAGTTTATTTCCTGACAGACTTCAACTGTGCCCCTTAACTAAAAGAACAACATGATAGGAAAAGTGGCGTCTTGCGTCCCTTCTGAAAGCTGGGAACCCCGTTTCAGCTGCGGACAAGCGGGAGGTCATCTAGGCGTCCGAAGCACCGGTACCAGAGTCCATCGGTGAGGTTCAAATTGCTGTGCTGTGGTGCAGCTTTAAATACAGTGTCTCTACCTTGTTCTGCGGTTTGGAAATTTCTGGGGGTTACGTATTACTTGCTAACATATGGCTTAGCTGTTCTGCTTGTCCTTTGACCTTGTTTACATGATCAGTACATCTGGGTAAACAGGATTGTTTATATGTTCCTGCCCTTATCTATAACTTGTTCTTGCTACACTGGCACCATTGCTTATCTTAAAATGGCGTGTGTTCCTAGAGGCTTGCTTCTGGCTCATCAGATATAGGGGAAGGGAGGGTGGGAGAATGCAGGCCTCACCACCCCTATCCTTGGCGCATACACAGTTCTTCCGCAATTAACCCCTACACCAATTTCAAAATAAGCTACACAATCGACATAGCTCAATTTGCATAGCTTATTTCGCATTAAGCCCTGCAGTGTAGACGCACCCAGCGTTCCACTGAAAAACCTGTTTCTTAATGATATGGTGAGAATGAGAACAGAATATTGCTTATGAACAATGGGAAAATGCACCTTTTCAGGCATTGGTACTAAGTTCTGACAGACATCTGTGCAAATTATGCTCATGTGCAAAAAAGGGCTGTTGGTAATAGCATCATACCAATGTCTGTTCGACAAAGAGGTCCTTCTGCAATCAGACCATAATCCCCTGGAAGGCATGTTCACTAACTCATTGAGCAAGAGGCACTCCAAAATGGCCATGGAGGAGACTGTGTTTTATGAAAAGATGTATCTGAAAAACTTTTCCATCTCTTATGTCTTCATCTGTAAATACATCTATGAACTATACTAGTCTCACTAAGACCTCTTCATAATTAGGTTACTTCAATTCCCCCACCACTTTTTTGTAGGTTGCTGCTACTTGAATTATGACTGCAGTTGATGGATGCTTGCAAGGAAAATTACTTTTTTACCCTTGAATATAAAAACTTCCACCGCTAAAAAACATTCTTTCATAATTAAGTTCTAGATAGTGCTGGAATTTCACTTTAATTTTTGTGGAGCTTTGTTTCAATGAAATTGAAAGGCAAAACACAAGTTAAGAGATGTTTAATTTAGAAGAAAACTTTACCAAATCCATAATATGAATCCAGAGCTCTCTAGTGTAGAGATGAATTGGTCAGGTCTCACCTCTCAAATCATCATCAACAACAACCATGGGCTCAACACCCGTTGGTGTCCGATGCCTCCCTCACTATTTCCTTCCATCTTTCCCTGTCCGGTGCGGAATGGCTTAGTTTCTGGAGACTAGCTCCGCACCAATCTACTATATCATCTACCCATTCTCTGTGGGGTCTGCCTCTCCTATTCGGACCATCCATTATGCCGAATACCAGGGTCTTAACTTTTCGCTCGTCATTCATTCTGCAGATATGCCAGAATAGCTGTAACTTCCGTTGTATAAACTTCTGCAGTAGGTTCTCTTTACATAAGAACATAAGAATGGCCGTGCTGGGTCAGACCAAAGGTCCATCTAGCCCAGTAGCCTGTCTGCCGACAGTGGCCAGCACCAGGTGCCCCGGAGGGGGTGGACTGAAGACAATGATCAAGTGATTTGTCTTGTGCCATCCATCTCCAGCCTCTGACAAACAGAGGCCAGGGACATTCCTACCCCTGGCTAATAGCCTTTTATGGACCTAACCTCCATGAATTTATCTAGCTTCTCTTTAAACTCTGTTATAGTTCTAGCCTTCACAGCCTCCTCTGGCAAGGAGTTCCACAGGTTGACTATGCGCTGTGTGAAGAACTTTCTTAGTTTTAAACCTGCTACCCATTAATTTCATTTGGTGTCCTCTAGTCCTTATATTATGGGAACTAATGAATAACTTTCTTTATTCACCCTCTCCACACCACTCATGATTTTATATACCTCTATCATATCCCCCTCAGTCTCCTCTTTTCCAAACTGAAAAGTCCCAGTTGCTTTAGCCTCTTCATATGGGACCTGTTCCAAACCCCTAATCATTTTAGTTGCCCTTTTCTGAACCCTTTCCAAGGCCAAAATATCTTTTTTGAGGTGAGGAGACCACATCTGTACACAGTACTCAAGATGTGGGCGTACCATAGTTTTATACAGGGGCAGTAAGATATTCTGTGTCTTATTTTCTATCCCTTTCTTAATAATTCCTAACATTCTATTTGCCTTTTTGACCGCCGCTGCACACTGTGTGGACGTTTTCAGAGAACTATCCACGATAACTCCAAGATCTCTTTCCTGATTTGTCATAGCCAAATTAGCCCCCATCATATTATATGTATAGTTGGGGTTATTTTTCCAACGTGCATTACTTTACACTTATCCACATTAAACTTCATTTGCCATTTTGTTGCCCAATCACTTAGTTTTGTGAGATCTTTTGAAGTTCTTCACAGTCTGCTTCTGTCTTGACTATCTTGAACAGTTTAGTATCATCCATAAACTTTACTACCTCACTGCTTGCCCCTTTCTCTAGATCATTTATGAATAAGTTGAATAGGATTGGTCCTAGGACTGACCCTTGAGGACACCACTAGTTACCCCTCTCCATTCTGAAAATTTACCATTTATTCCTACCCTTTGTTTCCTGTCTTTTAACCAGTTCTCAATCCATGAAAGGACCTTCCCTCTTATCCCATGACAATGTAATTTACACAAGAGCCTTTGGTGAGGGACTTTGTCAAAGGCTTTCTGAAAATCTAAGTATACTATATCTACTGGATCCCCCTTGTCCGCATGTTTGTTAACCCCTTCAAAGAACTCTAATAGATTAGTAAGACATGATTTCCCTTTACAGAAACCATGTTGACTTTTGCCCAACAAATTATGTTCTTCTACGTGCCTAACAATTTTATTCTTAACTATTGTTTCAACTAATTTGCCCGGTACCGACGTTAGACTTACCGGTCTGTAATTGCCCGGATCACCTCTAGAGCCCTTTTGAAATATTGGTGTCACGTTGGCTACCTTCCAGTCATTAGGTACGGAAGCCGATTTAAGGGATAGATTACAAACCACAGTTAACAGTTCTGCACTTTCCCATTTGAGCTCTTTTAGAACCCTTGGGTGAATGCCATCCGGTCCTGATTTGTTAACGTTAAGTTTTCTATTTGTTCCAAAACCTCCTCTAATGACACTTCAATCCAGGACAGCTCCTCAGATTCATCTCCCACAAAGGACGGTGCAGGTTTGGGAATCTCCCCAACATCCTCAGCCGTGAAGACTGATGCAAAGAAATCATTTAGTTTCTCCGCAATGGCTTTATCGTCCTTGATTGCTCCTTTTGTATCTCGATTGTCTAAATTGTCTTTCGGCTATATCTTCCTATATAATTCCTCGCTGGTGACCTTCTGCATCCATCCTATTCTCAGGATCTTTTTATAACAACTC
Organism: Rafetus swinhoei; assembly: GCA_019425775.1. Lineage (NCBI taxonomy): Eukaryota > Metazoa > Chordata > Testudines > Trionychidae > Rafetus > Rafetus swinhoei. The sequence continues at coordinate 2,241,784 of JAFJHL010000492.1, read as the reverse complement.
CTCTCGAACACCAATATCCTTCTCTTTAAATCTTTTATCACCCATGTCTCACATCCATACAACATGCTGCTAAATGCACACGTTTTCAAGACGCTCAGCTTCGTTCCTAAGCTAATCGCTTTACTTTTCCAGATCTTATCCATCGCCTTCAAACTCACTCTTGCTTTCGCTATTTCCTTCTTACAGTCTAGATCATACATCATGTTGCTCCCCAAATACATGAACTTCTCTATGTTTTCTAGTTTGATCCCATCTACACTGATATTCCTTCCTATTTCCTTATCTCCAAATACCATTGTCTTCGTTTTATCGATATTCATAATCAGTCCATACCGCTTCCCTTCCTCATTTAGCACCTGCACCATTCTCACTAGCTTCTCTTCCTCTTCCTTGATAACTATATCATCCGCGAACCTCAAGTTGTTAATTCTCATCCAGTGCACCGATATCCCTTCTACCTCTTCCTTGATCTTGTCTATCTTCATCACGCACCTAGAGAAAGCGATGCTCAGCGATATCGGATCTCCTTGTCTCGTACCTCTACTTGTTCTAAACCAACTTCCCAACTCTCCGCACGTTCTCACTGCTGCCTCCACATTATCGTTGATATCCTTGAACAACCATATCAGTCTGCTATCCACTCCGTATGACTCCAACACCGCTCAAGTCACTTTCTGATCTATACTGTCAAATGCCTTCTGAAAATCGACGAAGCAATTGTAGATGTTCTTGTTCTTTCACCGATCTTTCTCCACTATCAATCTTAGTGCCAATATCTGTTGTATGGTACTTCTGTCTTTCCTAATCCTGCTTGCTCATCTGCTAGATGTTCTTCTATCTGCGATCTCAATCTTTACATCAGTATCATCAGCAGCACCTTGCCTAGATGACTTGTTAAGGCAATCGTTCTGTAGTTCTTGCACTCCAACGTGCTTCCTTTCTTGTGTATTGTCGCTAGCACAAGTCTTGTCCATTTCTTAGGTGCCTTCCCTTCTTTCCATGTTATATTACATAGTCAGTGTATTTCCTGAATCATACTTTCTCCGCCATATTTGATCATCTCTCCCATGATCTTATTTCCAGGGCTCTTATTGTTCTTTAGTCATTTCACTGCTCTTTCTACTTCTTCCTTCAAAATATCGCTCTCGCTCTCGATGCTCCGCAGTGATATCTTTCAATTCTTCGATCAGTCTCTGAGACATTCGGGTCCAACTGTGCTTTTTACAGATCGCTGCAATATCTCGTCCATCGCTGCACAACCTTCTCCTTGTTCATGAGTACCTTATCAGTCTCATCTTTGATCACCATCTGCTTCGGCTGCCACTTCCTATTAATATTCCTAATCATTTTACACACCTCCCTGATCTTAGATTGTCTATAACAGACCATGGAACCAGCAGATGCTTGTTAAAATCCTGTTCCTTTGAAATACTTGTGGAGTAGCGGCAAGGAGTCCTGTGGCACCTTATAGACTAACCGAAGTGTTGGAGCATAAGCTTTCGTGGGCAAAGACACTTCGTCAGATGCATGCATCTGACGGCGGGTCTTTGCCCACGAAAGCTTATGCTCCAACACTTCGGTTAGTCTATAAGGTGCCACAGGACTCCTTGTCGCTTTTGCAGATTCAGACTAACACGGCTACCCCTCTGATACTTGTGGAGTAGATTTTCAGATTGTATGTAGCCTAGAAGCTTCTGTCTACATGTTAGAAAAATAATAGAAAAGCAAATAATACATAATTCTTTTTACTGTCTTTGTGTGTGTGCCTGTTTGAATGAATGTGCATCCTGCTTGTATGAGTAATTAAGATTGCTTCCTTGACCATCTTATATAGTTTACTTCCATCTTATGATAGGTTAGTCTTTCAGGTTAGTCTTTCAGCTTCCAATCTCAACAGTAGGAGTGCATTAAGAAGTAGCATGTATTGGAGAACAACACACTGGTTGTCAGCTGGTCTCTAGGTGGAATTTAAAGGTATTGGTTTTGCCTGAATGTTTTGGGACCTACTTGCCAAATGGTGTGTGTGACAGGGCGCCTCGGCCCTGCACCCGAGCCACAGACGCTTGCGTGATCCGGCACGAGTCAGCCCCTCCCCCCCGGCATTGCTGCGCATGCTCCCTTCAAGTGCGGGGAGCTTTAAATGCTGGCGACTCAGGAGGAGGGGGCGGCAGCCATGGCGCAAGAGGCAGTGCCCAGCCAGGTAGAGAAGGGCCTCCAGACAGAGCAGGAGAGGGGGGCGGCTCAGCTCCTGCCCCGCCTGATGCACCAGAGAGCGGAGACCCGGAGGTGCCTCCGACAGTGGGAGGATCTGGGACCAACGCCCCTCTTCCCCAGCGACTGCCCCATTGCCAGAGGACTGCAGAGGTAAGGAGGGGGCTGCTGTCGGAAGGGACCAAGCAGGAAGCCTAGCGCGGGTAGGAAGTGGCCCAGGGCAGGATGGGAACCCCGAGAGGTTGGCAGGTTTCGGTGGCTTGACCCCTGTCGACCAGGGGGAGACAATTGCTCCCCCTTTAGGGCCCTGGGCCGGGACCTGGGAGCATGGGTGGGCCCGGGTCCCTCTACCCCCACCTACGGGGTGGATAAAGAAATCCCCAGAGATGGGACTGGGATAACCAGGAACTGAAACAACTTGGTTGTGTAGACTGGACTAGCATAGTGGGCCGAACTGTGGACCCTGGGTGTTGGCCTGGTGGGGCCAAGGTGTATTGTAACGCCCACAAGGGAGGAGACCCCCTGGAAGGGCCATTGGTTGCCCAGTGCAAGGCGGGAATCAGGGCTGTCCTTAGGCATACGCAGAGTACGCAGTTGCGTAGGGCACCAGAATTTCTGGGGCACCACTCTGCCAGGAGAAACAGGAAGCAGTGAACAGGCAACAGCAAGGCTGCTGGGTCCTAGAGAGAGCCCAATGCGCTGCCTGAAGCACAGTCTGAGGGACGGGATTGGCTGCTGCGGTCTGTGGGAAGGGGAGGGGGTAGGGGTAGGGGTGGGGGAAAGAACTCAACTGTGTGACACTCCAGTAAGGTGAGGCAGGCTGGCTGGATGGCTCTGTGGCAGTATCCTTTCTTCTCCCCTCCCCCCATGGAGCACCCCTCTCTCCCCTCTGGCAGGGCTGGGTTGGGTGAGGTGCTGGAGGGGAGGGGAGGGAAGGGGGGTGAGGTGCTGGAGGGGACTGGCCCCGGCACTTGCAGATACTGGGGCACTGCCTGTCCTGCGCAGGCTCCCAGCGATGTACAAGTGAGGAGGAGGCTTCCCCTCCTCCTCACTCTCTTTGGGAGGAGATATTATGCATGTTGTGAAATACATATGTATTTATGTCCCGAGCTTTAAGTGGTAATTTCGGGGTGGAGAGGGGAGAGGTTACAAAAAAGGAAATGTTTTTTTTATTTATATGATATTTTTTTTTTGAAGTTTGTATTAATATCAGAAGGAAAGTGATTAAAACATCAGATATAGTTTTTTGGTGGACAATATTTGCAAGTTTTCTGTCTTTTGCTAGAATAAAAAGGGGTGGGGGTACAGGAGTGAGGGCAGGGGGCTGGGAGAGTTGGGGAACTCAGGGCAGGGGTTGAAGGGTGCTGGAGCGAAGGTAGGGGGCTGAGGGCACAGGGTTTGGTGCAGGGCGTTAGGGTTGGAGTATAAGGTTGCAGGGCTGGAGTCAGGGCAGAGATATGGGGGACTCTTGGTAAGGAGTAGGGGTTAAGATGTGGGCAGGGGCTGGAAGGTTTGTGGGGCAGCTCAGGGCAGAAGGTGATAGAGTGAGGGCAGGAGGGGTGGATTCAGGGCACAGGGTCTGATGGGGGGGCTCAGGGTAGGGAGGTGGGGGAGCAGGAGTCAGGGCAGGAGGTAGAGGGTGCAGAACTCAGGAGGGAGCTGGAAGAGATTACGGGGCTTACAAGGGTGACAATGCTGTGCTGACGACTCCTCCCGGGGGGACAGAGCTTCGCTTTCCTGGGACTCCCCGTGCCCTCCCCCCTCCTCACAGGACGGCATCGCGGAGGTAAGTTGCTGGGGTGCAACAGCCCCTGCTGCTCAGGCAGCTCGCACACCAGCTGTCTGGGGAGGGGGAGTGCAGTTGCACACTTCCCAGAGGTGCTGCAGGATTGCCAGGAACTGGTCCCAGCTGCCCCTGTCCCCTGCCCAGACCCCCCACAAGTACCCTGTCTCCTGCCCCCACCAACACTGTCACCAGCACCCAGCACCACCCTGTCCCTGTCCCCAGAACCCTGCCACCCACCGTAGCACCCAGCACCATAGCACCCTGCCACCCACTCCAGCACCCTGCCAGCTGTGCCAGCATCCTTGGGACCGCATTAGTGAGGTTGGTGTTTTTTTGTTTTTTTGGCATCTCACTTGTGTGGCCCCAACTGACTTTTCTGTGGGTCAGTGACCCCTGACTCAAAACAGGTTCCCTGCCCCTCTCATATATAAAGACAAACTTAAAAGGTTTTAGCATTGACATAATATTTTATTTAAAAATGAAGCCTGGCCAACATACCCCCAATTGGAGCCAAACCCCCATCTCACTGCAGCATCATAACACTCCTGCACCACCTGACCCCAAACCTGAGCCTATCATACACTGGAACCCCCTGTCCTGAGCCTCTTGCATCCCCAAACTCCTGTATCCCCACATCCTCAGTCTTCTGCCATAACATTCCTGCACCATCCACACATGTCAAATGTGTGTCCTGAGCCCATCATACTCTCAGCCTCCTTGCCCTGAGTCCCTCACATATCCAGCACAAACTCCTGCACTCACATCCACAAGCCTGTGGCTTGCTCTCAGCACCCCAACCTTCCACCTGAGCCCAACACTCCCAGCCTGGAGCCCCTCCTGAGCCAGCATCCTCTTCTCCTGCATCCAAATTCCTCCCAGAGCTTGCACTTCTCACCCCTTCCCACACCCAAATCCTCATTCCCACCCCAGAGCTGCACCTCCTGTCTCAACCAAGTGAGAGTGTATAAGGGCTGGGGATAGCAAGTGATGGAGAGGAGGGGAACAGAGAGCATGGGGCCTCAAAGGGGTGAGGTCTTGGGGAAGGAACGTGATTTTAATGTATTGGTGGGTTCCTTTTTTTTTTTTTTTTTTTCTTGACAAACCTAGGCACAGGGGCACCAGTTTAATAATCCCACATAGGGCACCATAAATCCTAAGGACGGCCCTGGCGGGAATCCTATGAACGGGCTAGAGTAATACAGGAGCCGGCCTCTGAGGGCAGAGGCGTAGCGAAGGGGGGGGCGGGGGGGCAATTGCCCCCAGGCGCCACGCTAGGGGGGCACCGGGCGGCGTGGGAGCGATCGCAGGCTGCGCAGGCTCACCTGACACTTAGATCAGTGAGCCGACAGCTGGGCCACGTGCTGCCATCCGGGCGCACTGAGCAGAGGCAGGGGCAGGAGCAGCCTCTTTTAAAAGTGAGATGAACTTGTCTGACCGGTTCTTCTGCCTCTGTGGGAGGGGAGGGGGGGAGGCTCTGGGTTGCTTAGCACTGAAGGAGGAAGATTTAGTGGAGGGCTCTGGGGTTACGGGTCTCTGAAGGAGGAGGATTTCAGCCACTCACCCGTCTGTCACTGGACTGCCTCACTTGATTTCATCTGGACACAAAGCGCTATCAAGCAACTGATGGCACCATCCGCCCATTGGAATGGTACCAAGGCCTCGTGACCAAGGCAAGACTTGTCCTTGCCAGCCCTTGCTCTGCCCATTGGTAACACTCAGAGGGCTTTCCTGAGGAGGCCAACGTTGTTCACATTTTACAGCTGGGGAAACTGAGGCACATTGGGGGCTGTGACATGCCTGAGGTCACACACCAGGCTGGACTAGAAGCTCAGTTTCCAGTGGTTCAGGGGCTGTCTACACAGGTAGCAAAGATGTGAGTGCAGCACAGACCAGCATAACCCGGCTCGCTGCAATCTGATTAATGTGGGAACAACCGCAGGGTGGGGGCTTCAGCAATCATGCCCTGTCTAGCTTGCTGCGATCAAGCCACCCCTGCTCAAAGGAGACAATCCTGGGAGCTGCCCGCCGGCCCGCGGTGCACCCCAGCTAACGGCAGCAAAGGGCAGAGACAGATACCCGGCAGCCACCCCCTGCCCCCGCTTCTCCCATCCGCTCAGCCCCGCCCCCAGGCTTGCTGAGGCCTGTGGGGGAATGCTTCAGACCTAGCCAATTCACTCCCCTCACGCCGCAACACCGGCCTAGAGGCACCACAGGGCCTGGCCCCTGGGACCCCACAGTGTGGGAGAAAACAGGGCCTGACCTGACCCCCAGTTCAAGGGATCCACTTGAGGGAGGGCCCTAGCACCAAAATCTCACTGGTGCTCAGGAGGCTACAGGGCCTCGCTAGGGGGCGCTGGCTCTGGTTCAGTCCCAGGGGGCAGAGGCTGGCTCACGGAGGTATGGATGGGCTCTGGGGATCCGTCCCTTCTAGGGGGCACCAGCCCCCATCTAACCCCATGTGGGCAGTATAGAATCACAGAACACTAGAGCTGGAAGGGACCTCAAGAGGTCATCAAGTCCAGTCCCCTGCCCTCACAGCAGGACCAAGCACCCAGGGCTGCTCAACACATTGGCCGTGGGCAGCATGCGGCCCACGGGCCGTTTGTTTGCGACGCACGGTGCAGTTTGGGTTTCTGTGGGGATCAACATGTGGCCAGCGAGTGGGAGCCAAAACAAAAAAGCAGTCAGTGTAATGATCTTCTGTTGATATGTGTTTTAGTAGTTAAATCTTGGACTGTCTTGGAATGAGGAGTAACGGTAGTTTGAATTAGGATCTTTAATTCGAACTACCTACTCCGTGCCGCGTGTAGCCGCAGGCACGGAGTTCGGACTAAGGGGGATTTAAAAATGGCAGCGCCCGGGAACATGCAAATGAAGCTCGGGATATTTAAATCCCGGGCTTCATTTGCAACTCCGCTTGCTCTCATTACCCTACCTAGCTCGAACTAACGAGCTAGTGTAGATGTACCCTCAGAGTTCTTTGAAGGGGTTAACAAACATGTGGACAAGGGGGTTACTGGGTGGACAAGGGGGATCCACTGGATATAGTATGCTTAGAATCTGAGAATTCCGGGACCCCGACCGCTCCTGCCGTGGCACCTCCTGCCACCAGTGTCACCACTAAGACGACCTCCCTGAAGGGCAGGAGCCCCGCCCAGAAGGCTAAATCTCCTGTGGCGAGGACTCACCCCTCGGCCGTGGCCCAAGTGTCGGCCGCGGCTTCCCCTCTTTCCTGTCCCCCTGTTCCTTCCACCAGCTCTGGGGGCGATGGTATCCCGGCCCCCAGGGTGTACGCCCAGGTAGCTGCCCCCCTGCTGCCTCCCAGTTCGGAATTCCATCTCCGACGGCCGTGGCCCCTTTCCCACTGTGATGGACCGCCGACGGCCCGCACGCTGGTCAGCGGGGAGAGGCAGGAGGAGAGCGGTACCGCGGGCGGCGAGCACAAGCGGCGGGACGCCACTGCTGAGCAGAGGCGGGGCCAAAACCTGCCTCCCCTCCTGAGCGACAAGAAGGACGCTGGCCCCGCCCCCGGCGTACAGCGGGGGGTGGGGTGGGGGCAGCGAGGAACGGCCTGGACGTGACAGGGGAAGCTCCCACGTCATGAGGAGGGCAGGGCCTCCGGGCCACGTCACAGCCGGTGGGCCATTTCAAAAGGGTCTGCCAGCGTCGGGGAAGGGGACAGCCTCTGCAGCCGGAGGAGGGTGAGCCCTGGCTGAGGAGCAGCAAGGGGGAGCAAGACCCCGGAAGGAGTGGTGGAAGACCGACCCAGGCGCAGGACACCGGAACCACGGTAGGCATAGGGAAGCCGGAGGCCGGTCCCCAGGGGCCTGCGGGGGGAAGGAAGCATCCCGGGGCGGGGTCCTTGTGGCGCCTGTGGGCTGATGCATTACGGGGAGGCGCTCCGTCAGCCGTGCAAGGGAGCGTTAACCCTGCACATAGGGCCCTGGGCTGGGACCCCGTGGAGAGGGAGGGCCCGGGTCCCCCTTCACCCCCACCCCTGTGAGGAGGAGACGGGATGGAATCCGGAAGGGAGCATGATGATCGTGGGTCGGCGAGAACAGACCTTGCTATAGACTCGCACAAGGGGAAAGAACAGGCGGCAGCCAGGCTCGCTGGGCCCTCTCCCGGACTCGGGTGGGGCTCGCGCCCAAAGGATTGTCACACCAACCCTGACCAGGAGGCACGGGGTCCATTGCCTCCTGGTGTCGGCCTCAACCCACGTGGAGACCTCCGTGAGGGCGTTGGCACCCGTCGTGGGGTCCGCGGCCGTGGTGGCGGCCTCTAAGATGTTTGGGAAGGTGGTATTCTTCCTGGCGTCCGAGGCCGCCTCCCAGGAGGCAGTGGAGAAGGGTTTGGCAATGGGGGGAGTCCACATCCCACTCGAGCCTCTGGAGGACCTGGGCGTACCGGTGGTGTTTTCCTCCGTTCCTTCCTTCCTCCCCAGTGCTGCCCTATTGCCTTTCCTCTCCACCCTGGGGAGGCCCTTGTTGGTCCTAAGTCCCCTTCCTTTGGGCTGCAAGGACCCTACCCTAGAAGGGTTTAAGAAGACCCTAAGAAGACTTTTTATAAATACATTAGAAGCAAGAGGAAGACCAAGGACAGGGTAGGCCCGCTGCTCAGTGAGGAGGGAGAAACAGTAACAGGAAACTTGGAAATGGCAGAGATGCTTAATGACTTCTTTGTTTCAGTCTTCACGGAGAAGTCTGAAAGAATGCATAACATAGTGAATGCTAGTGGGAAGGGGGTAGGTTTAGAAGATAAAATAAAAAAGAACAAGTTAAAAATCACCTAGAAAGTTAGATGCCTGCAAGTCACCGGGGCCTGATGAAATGCATCCTAGAATACTCAAGGAGCTGATAGAGGAGGTATCTGAGCCTCTAGCTATCATCTTTGGAAAATCACTGGAGACAGGAGAGATTCCAGAAGACTGGAAAAGGGCAAATCTAGTGCCCATTTATAAAAAGGGAAATAAGAACAACCCAGGAAACTACAGACCAGTTAGTTTAACTTCTGTGCCAGGGAAGATAATGGAGCAAGTAATTAAGGAAATCATCTGTAAACACTTGGAAGGTGGCAAGGTGATAGGAACAGCCAGCATGGATTTGTAAAGAACAAATCATGTCAAACCAATCTGATAGCTTTCTTTGATAGGATAACGAGTCTTGTGGATAAGGGAGAAGCGGTGGATGTGGTATACCTAGACTTTAGTAAGGCCTTTGATACGGTCTCGCATGATATTCTTATCAATAAACTAGGCAAATACAACTTAGATGGGGCTACTATAAGGTGGGTGCATAACTGGCTGGATAACCGTACTCAGAGAGTAGTTATTAATGGTTCACAATCCTGCTGGAAAGGTATAACAAGTGGGGTTCCGCAGGGGTCTGTTTTGGGACTGGCTCTGTTCAATATCTTCATCAACGATTTAGATATTGGCATAGAAAGTACGCTTTATTAAGTTTGCAGATGATACCAAGCTGGGAGGGGTTACTGCTCTGGAGGATAGGGTCATAATTCAAAATGATTTGGAGAAATGGTCTGAGGTAAACAGGATGAAGTTTAATAAAGACAAATGTAAAGTGCTCCACTTAGGAAGGAACAATCAGTTTCACACATACAGAATGGGAAGCGACTGTCTAGGAAGGAGTACGGCAGAAAGGGATCTAGGGGTTATAGTGGACCACAAGCTGAATATGAGTCAGCAGTGTGATGCTGTTGCAAAAAGAGCAAACATGATTCTGGGATGCATTAACAGGTGTGTTGTGAGCAAGACACGAGAAGTCATTCTTCCGCTCTACTCTGCGCTGGTTAGGCCTCAGTTGGAGTATTGTGTCCAGTTCTGGGCTCCGCATTTCAAGAAAGATGTGGAGAAATTGGAGAGGGTCCAGAGAAGAGCAACAAGAATGATTAAAGGTCTAGACAACATGACCTATGAAGGAAGGCTGAAAGAATTGGGCTTGTTTAGTTTAGAAAAGAGGAGACTGAGGGGGGACATGATAGCAGTTTTCAGGTATCTAAAGTGTCATGAGGAGGAGGGCGAAAACTTGTTCATCTTGGCCTCTGAGGATACAACAAGAAGCAATGGGCTTAAACTGCAGCAAGGGAGGTTCAGGTTGGACATTAGGAAAAAGTTCCTAACTGTCAGGGTAGTCAAACACTGGAATAAATTGCCCAGGGAGATTGTGGAATCCCCATCTCTGGAGATATTTAAGAGTAGGTTAGATAGACATTTATCAGGGATGGTCTAGACAGTACTGGGTCCTGCCATGGGGGCAGGGGACTGGACGCAATGACCTCTCGAGGTCCCTTCCAGTCCTAGTATTCTATGATTCTGTGATACCCTCCGCCACGTTCTCTCCTTCCACCGGCAGGTACAAATGGCGTGGCAGAGAAGCCCTAGAAGGCCATTTCTGGTGCCCCGTTAAGGGGCCCAGTACCGGGCGTGTTACACCGTGGGGGAGGCCCAGTGTTTTCTCTGTTGGGCGACTGCGCACGTCCAAAGGGACTGCCCCCTGGCCTGGCTCAGAGATGCACTCGGGACCCTGGGGTTGCCCCTCCTCCAACCATGACCGTCGTCAGTCCCGCTTGGGCTCTGCGGGGCCCAGATGAGCGTGTGGGTGCTGCTGCCACTGCCAAAAGCGGCAAGGCTAGGCCCACGGAGGAGAGGGCGGCGGGGTCAGCGACAGGACTCGGACAGGGCCTACCTCGGGGGGAGGTCTCCCTTTCCCCTGCTGCCCAGCCCGTCTTCATTCACTCTCCCACTGCTGCCCTTGTCCCCTGGCTCTTCCCCCATTTGGGCCCAGCCCTCCTCCTCCGAGGGCTGGGAGCTTGTCATGGGGAGGCACCGCAAGTGTGCCCGGCGTTCCACCCCACCCACTCAGAAGGAGGATACCCTCCCCACTCCTGTGGGTGTGGATGTTGGAGCCATCCCTCCCTCTGTGCCCCCGGATGCTTCACGGTGCCGCGGGGCGGCTGAGGTGACCGCGGCAGTTGCGGGAGGGGTAAACACCTCCCTCCCAGAGTCGCTGCATGAGGGAAGTGTCCATGGAGAATGCTCCCACCATCCCCACCTCCTCTGTGGAGGTGACCGCTGCCCCTGCCGCCGACAACGGTGACCATGCGGCAGCGGACTCTCCTTCCTCTCCCAGGAGGTGGAAGCTTTAGGGTTGACCCCAGCTGCCTCAGAGGGGGGGGATCACCATGCCCTGGAGGGACAACCGCTATGCTCTCCCTCCCCTTCTGACCCGCCACTCTCCCTTCTTCCTGCCTCCAGGTTTCCCCAGGGTGTGACCAACTGCCCAGCCATCAGCAGCACTTCGGCCACCGAACCCCTCAGGGCTCCTAGCGGGCGGGAGTTCCCATCGTTCCCCTTCTCCCCTGGTTCTGGGGCCACGGGCGCTGGGGAGATACAAACTTCCCCCACCACTGCCACCGATCCCCTGCCCTGCGAGGAGGCACTGCATCCCGGTGCTTCTCCCACTGAGACTTCTGACTCTGCTCCTAATCCTAACCCCTGCCCCACTCCTGTTCCCTGTTCAGCCCCTCTCCCAACCGAATTTCCCACTGCTCTTCTTGCTCCCCTTCCACCCCCTCCTTTTACTTCTTTTCCTAATCCCCCACCTCCTCCTTCCCTTACTCCCCTTCTCCCTCCTCCCCTTACTCTATTGCTGCCGCCCCCAGGGCTGCCACATTCAGACCAGACATTGGCCCCCGGGAGGCGGTTTTTGTTTCTCCTGCTCCCAGCATGTCTGGGGCTGTTCTCCCTCTGCCACTGCCCCTACCATCTTCCCAGCAGGGACTTCAGAGTCCCTGTGTCAATCGGACGCGGGGCTCACAGAGGGGTCTGGCCCAAAGACGTTTGGGGGCCCAAGGCTCCGATGCTCGATGCACTGAAGGGCGAGATGTACGACTTTTTGGAAAACATCCGTGGCTCCAAGAACAAAGTGGCTCTCGCCCTTCAGCGCTGGGGGGATTTCCATCTTGTCCTCCAGACTGTAAGGGCCATTGTGGGGGAGGGTAAAGGGACTGGGTGGCAGGGGCCTGAGGCCTACCAGCGGGTCTGCGGCTTCCGTGACGACCTGCTCACGTTTGGGTACAGTAACGGTTTGCTGCGGGGCCTGATGCGGACTGCCAGCACTCCTGCCAGCGAGGATCTTCCCCAGCCCTCTCAATGTCACCGATCATCCTTGCCACTCTGAACACCCGGGGCTGCAGGCTGGGTCTCCGCAAGTGTCAGGTGCTCTCCTTCCTTCGGGAGGGCAGGTACTCTGTCGTCTTCCTGCAGGAGACCCACACCTCTCCGGCCGCCAAAGCTAGCTGGTGGCTAGAATGGGGGGACAGGGTCTACTTCAGCCACCTGTCGGCCTGTCAAGCCGGGGTGGACACCCTGTTCTCCCCGAACCTGCAGCCTGAGGTGCTGGGGACTGCCAAGGTTGTGCAGAGCCGCCTGCTTCATCTCCGGGTTTGGGTGGAGGGGCTGACATTAAATCTCATTAAAATCCATGCTCCGACATCCGGCCCAGAGAGGCTCCAATTCTACCAGCGGGCATCTGCCTTCCTCGGCTCTCTGGATCCTCGTGAGTGCCTGGTTCTGGGTGGGGATTTCAACTGCACCCTCGAAGAATGGGACCGCATGGGGACCAAGCAGTGCCTGGCCACTGCGGGCGTCCTTAGGGAGATAATAGACCAACACTCCCTGGTGGATGTCTGGCGTGACCTCCACCCGGGCGAGGACGCGGCATTTACCTACGTCCGGGTGGAGGGTCAATGGTCCAACTGGGAGTGAAATGACCGCATTTATCTCTCTCATCATCATCTATTTCGGGCCCACTCCTCTGGCATTCTGCTGGCCCCGTTCTCGGACCACCACTTGGTGGTCATGACGGCCTCTCTTTACTCAGAGAGGCCGGGACCGGCCTACTGACATTTCAGTAACAGCCTGCTGGAGGATGTGGGCTTTGTAGCGTCCTTCCGGGAGTTCTGGCTGGCCTGGCACGGGTGGCGGTGCGCCTTTCCCTCAGCACGGCGGTGGTGGGATGTGGGGAAGGTGCACACGTGGCTCTTCTGCCAGGACTACACCCGGGGGGCCAGCCGGTGGAGGGATGCGGCGATAGAGCAGTTGGAACGGGAGTTTTTAGCTAGAGAGGTGGCTGGCCACCAGCCCCGGCAATTCACACCTCTGGGGAATGTACCGGGAGAAGCGGAAGGGACTCCGGGCCCTCGACGACCTTCAGGCCCCGGGTGCCTTTGTTCGTTCTCACATCCACCTCCTCCGGGAGGTGGATCACAGATCCTGCTTCTTCTACACTCTGGAGAAAGAGGGGGACTAAAAAGCACATCGTCAGCCTTCTGACACAGGATGTCCTCCCTCACGGATCCGGTGGAGATGCGTGAGAGGGCTCGTGCCTTCTACGCCTCCCTTTTCTCCCCGGATCAGACCGATGCCCGCAGAGTTCTCTGGAACGAGCTCCCAACGGTCAGCGCAGGCGACCGGGACCGGCTAGAGCTGTCTCTCTCTCTGGCCGAGTTCTCGGAAGCCGTCCGTCTCATGCCCACCAATAAGTCCCCGGGTATGGACATGCTGACCGTGGAGTTCTACCGCATGTTCTGGAACCTCCTCAGCCCAGACCTTGCCAGCGTCTGGGCCGAGTCCTTGGACAGCAGGGTCCTCCCTTTATTGTGCAGGTGAGCCATTCTCGCCTTGCTGCCCAAGGACGGGGACCGCCGCGATCTGAGGAATTGGCGTCTTGTCTCGCTCCTCAGCACGGACTATTCCCAAAGCCATCTCACTGAGACTCAAGTCCGTGCTGGTGGACGTGGTCCATCCAGACCAGAGCCACACCATCCCGGGCCGCACCATCTTCAACAACCTTTATTTGGTCTGGGAACTCCTAGAGCTCAGGTGTAGGGATGGTCTGTCATTCGCCCTCCTATCCTTGGATGAGGAGAAGGCATTCGCCGGATGGACCACAAGTACCTCCTGGGCACTCTGCGAGCCTTTGGCTTCAGGTCCCGCTTTGTGGGGTTTCTCCAGGTGCTGTACACTTCCGCAGAGTGCTTGGTCAAGCTCAGCTGGACCCTGACGGCACCGGTCAGCTTTGGGCGGGGAGTACGTCAAGGCTGTCTGGTCAGCTGTATACTTGGGCCATCGAGCCCTTCTTCTGTCTCCTTCGCAAGAGGTTGATGGGGGTTGGTGCTCCATGAGCCGGAGAGGCAGCTGGTCCTGTCGGCGTATGCCGGCGACGTGCTCCTCGTGGTCCAGGACCCGGGCAACCTGGCACGGGTGGAGGCCTGTCAAGCCGTTTGCTCAGCAGCCTCCTGCGCCCGGGTCAACTGGGTCAAGATCTCTGGCCTGGTGGTCAGGGCCGGGTGAAAGGTAGGCTCCCTCCCACCTGCGCTTCAGGCCATTAGATGGAGCTCGAGTCTGTAGCCGGTTCGGCTTCCCGGAGGGGTTCTTCCGCCTCCGGCTCAGTGGGTGGCCACTCCCCTGCTCCACTACAGCGAAGGAGGAGAGGCAGCAGGGAGCAGGTGCTGCTGCTCTTCCTCCTCCTCCCCACCCCCCTCCTGCTCTTGCTCTTGCTCTTGCTCCTGCTCCTGCTCCTGCTCCTGCTCCCTGTACCCTGCACCAGTCGGAGCCCTCCTCGCCCTATCCAGCCACCACCTGAGGCCTCCATGCTGCTGGACCTGCTTCCCCCGGTCACCGCTGCTTCCTACCACCACCGGCTGCGGCTGCGGCTGCGGTGGCTGCTGCTGCTGCCTGAGGGGGGAGGGGGGGCCTGCCGGCTGCCCCCCACCTCCCCTTCTCCACTCCAGAGGAAGAGGACCCCACCAGCACCACCACCCAGAGGCCTTCCCCCGCTGACTGCTGCCTGCCCACTGCTGCTGCTACTGCTGCGCCCCGCTGAGGGGAGAAGAGGAGAATTATCATCAAGAACTGTGGAGGGGGTTTGTTTAAAAGACTGAGTTTTTTCATCTGCTCCAGGGGTGGTGGTGAACTGAGCTGTTGAAAGGGGGGCTGGGGGAGAGGCTCAGAGCCCTCCCCCTAGTCCAGTTGCCCCCCCCGCCCCGCCCCGCCCCGCTGCCACCACCCCCAATGCCCCCTCCACTGCCCCTCACCACCTGGACTGTCTCTTCTCCTCTTGGCGGGGTTTGCTGGCCCGCCTTCCACCTGGGACTCCGCTGCAGCGGTGGGCGAGGTTGAGCCCTCACAGCACTCGTGGGCGTGCTCCCTCCCCACCCCCTTGGACTTGGCCCCCTCCCTCAACTACATTTGGCTGGGGGGCCTCCCTCACCCCTGGTCACCCACCCTACCCCAGCAGCTTGTTCCTTTCCCCACTGTCTGCCCTGCCCTGCTAGCCTAGGTTGTTTTTCCCTCCCTCCCCAAAGTTACTTACCCACCACATCCACTCCCAAAGTTTACCTGCCACGCCCCTGCCCCAGCTAGCTTAATTGTGTGTGTGCCCTGCCCCTCCCAGCTGCTGTTTTGCTTCCATTTTGCCCTTCCCCCCAGCCGTCAGCTAGCCCTTGAGCACTGCCCAATCTGCCTTGTCCCCCCACCCCCGAGCACTTGTGCCCCATCCTTCCCCTTTTAGTTAGTCCCCCTGTTCACTGCACTCCCCCAATGGTCCCATAGTTTCCCTTTATACCCCAGTGCAGCCGGAGGAGCTGGCCCCGCCCTGCACCTGTTACGACGTTCCTGTCTCACCCTGCCAGCGCCCTCCTCCTCTGTCCCCAGCCTTACAGGGAGGAGTGGTTGCTGGCCCCTGGTTCCCGTTCATATCCACCCTGGTAGAACCCTCCTCCCTGTAATCAGTCGGTGGGAGGAGTGGTTCACCCGCTTTTTTCCCTCCCTCCCCAATTGTGCACCCCCTTCCCTTGCGTGTCCCTCCCTGCGCAATAGCGCCCTCCTCCTCTGCCACAGCCTCAGCAGGGAGGAGAGGCTGCTAAACCCCTCCCCTTCCTCAGTTGCCCCTCCCTGAAACCTGTACCCTTCCTCTCTCCCCACCTTTCCCCTCACTGACGCCCTCCTCCCCTGCCTGTTGTCCGGTGGGGAGGAGTGGTTAATCCCTGCCCCTCCCCCGCCCTGCCATCTGTGACTCCTTCCTCCTTCCTCTCATGATGGAGGAGATCCCTGCCCCAGTTGGCCCCACGGTCCCCCCGTTGCCACCGGGCCCAAAGAATGCCGCGGCTGACCTCCCGACCCCCAGCCCGAGCTCCGCCGCTGCCACGGCCGACGCTCCCTCAAAATTGGGAGCAGCTTCCACCTCAGCCGGAAAAAAGGCGGGGGGAAGAAAAGGGGCAAAAGCCCGGCCCGGAAGGCTAAACCCTCCGTGTCCGAGGCTGCCCCACCCACTGTGGCCCCACCGTCTGCTGCAGCCCCTCCTCCCCTGCTGTTCCCCCCCACCAGCTCTGGGGGTGATTTGACCACGGCCCCCAGAGCATACGCCCAGGTGGCCGCTGCCGTCCCCCCACGGGCCGTGTCATCTGCCCCAACTGCTGCCTCCAGCTCCATCCTGGTAGGCCGGGGCCCCTTTCCCACCATGACCAGGAGGCACGGCGTCTGCTGCCTCCTGGTCGCTGCATTGCCCCACGTGGAAACTTACGTGCGGGCGTTGGCGAGGGTGGTGAGGGCCTCGGCCGTGGTGGCAGCCTCCAAGATGTATGGCAAGGTGGTGTTCTTCCTTGCCTCGGAGGCCACCGCCCAGGAGGCGGTGGAGAGGGGCCTGGCGGTGGGGGGCGTGCACGTGCCCCTTGAGCCGTTGGAGGACCTGGGCGTACGGGTGGTTCTCACCTCCGTCCTGCCCTTCCTCCCCAATGCCGCCTTGTTGCCTTCCCTCTCCACCCTGGGGAAGCCTATTTCCATCATCAGCCCTCTCCCGTTGGGCTGTAAGGACCCCGCCCTCCGTCACGTTTTATCATTCCGCCGGCAGGTGCAACTCCAAATGCTGACGGCGGCGCGTGGCGAGTGGCGCTCGAGGGTCCTTCGGTGCCCTACCAGGGGCCCTCTACCGGGTCCATTACTCTTCCCGGGAGGCCGGTGCTTCCTCTGCTGGGCGATGGGGCGTCGGAGGACTGCCCCTTGGCCCGGTCGGAGGCGTCCGGGCCCCCCGGGGCCTGGAAGGGCGCCGGCCTTGCCACCGCTGGCCCCCCTGGTAGTCTGGCCTCCGCGGCTGCCCCTCCTCCAACCGACGGCTCTGCTCGGGAGCCAGAGGCGCCCCCTCTGGCGCGCCCGAGTGAGCAGGCGGGCCCCGCCTCCATTCCATCCATCTCTGCAGGGCCCGAGGAGGAGAGGGTGGCGAGGTCGCTGCCGGGCGAGGGAGAGGGCTCCCCCAGGTGGAGGTTTCCCTACCCCCCTCTCTCCCTCCCCTGCCTCAACGTCCCCCCCGGAAACTAACTGCACCCCCCGGCCTTGCCCCTGCTGACCAGCCCTCCACTTCCACCTCGGAGGGCTGGACGCTTGTCGGGGGAAAGCGCAGAGCCCGCCATTCGCAGGCTCAATCTTCCCCCTCCAATGTGGAGGGTGGGAAGGCCCCCCTTCCGCAAGATCCCGAGGGGGGCCAGCGCTGCCGAGAACGCCCCCGGCGAGCGCCAGCAGGAGGCGCCGGCCGAGGATGCCATGGCAGCGAGGGGGGGCGGCATCGTCCCCCCTGCGGAGCCCACTCCTGAGGAGGCCTCAGGTGAAGCTCCCCCGGCCCTGGTATCAGCTGAGCCCCCCGCCGTCACCGCCGAGCAAAGTGTCGCCTCAGCGGCCGGCGGGGAAGGCTCCGGGGCCGAGGGGATGGAACTGAGCTCCATCTTTGAGGAGATCGAGGCCCTGGGTCTGACCCCGCTTACCCAGGGGGATGACAGCCCTCCGCCAGTGGGCCTCGGTCTGGGTGGTGCCTCTGTGGTGCCGCCCCCTCCTCTCTCTGACCCTGACCCTCACCCTATGCCCCAGGTGGTCGACCCCGTCCTCATGCTCGGGGCGCCCCTGGTGTTACCCACCAGCCCGGCCGACTCGAGCGCCGGGGCCGAAACCGTCGAGCCCTTAGGGACGGCGATCGGTGCCGAGCGGCCGGGTCTCAAGCCTGGGGATGCCCCTTCCCTTGCAAATGAGGCGGGGCAGCCATCTACCCTTCCCGTTCCCGTCCTCCCTGTCCCTGTTCGGGAGGTGCCGCAGCTAGGCGATCCAAACTCGGGGGATCTTCCCCCTGATCCTGCCCCAAATTCTGGTTCCCTCCCCTGCACCGATCCTCCCCTCACCTCTGTTTGCGTCCCTGGCCCTGACCCCACCCTCTATGAACCGATCTCCAGCCCCGAGTCCTCCCCCGTCCCCAATCCTCTCTCCTATCCCTATCGCTCCTCCTCTCTCTAACCCCGCCCCACCGTCTGGCTTGAGCCCACCTCCTCCCAACCTTGTCGTGATGTCCACTCCCCACCACCGTCCCCCCTCCCCTCCACCCCGTCCCGATGAAACCCATCCCGCTCCCATCGTCCTCCCACACCACTGTTGTTGCCACCCCCATGGGGGCCGTCTCATTCCTGCTAGCTGTGGGCGGCCCTCAGGGGGTGGTATTTGTATCCCCAGTCCCCAACCCGCCGTCTCCGTGGCCCGTGAGTTCCATCTGGGGGCCTGGACGGAGGAGAACCCTAGTACCCCTTCGGTGCTGAGGGTCGAGCTGCTCCAGTTCCTCGTAGATAACTGCGGAGCCAAGGGCAAGGTGCAGCTCGCCCTTCAACGCTGGGGGGACTTTCATTCGATTCTTCAGGCTACAAGAGCCCTTTTGCAGGAGGGGAGAGGGACCAATAGGCAGGACATCGGGGCCTACCGCCAAACCCGCAGATTCTGAGATGCTCTCCTGATCTTCGGGTCGGAGAGCGGTCTACTGCGGGGCCTGCGCGAGGCCGCCGATTCCCCTGCCCGTGAGGATCCACCCCAGCCCTCGTCATGAAGCACACCACATTTGTAACATTAAATGCCCGGGGCTGTAGGGCGGGTCTCTGCAGGAGCCGGGTGCTCTCCTTCCTTCGGGAGGGGGGGTACTCGGTGATTTTCCTGCAGGAGACCCACACGACTCCAGCCGTCGAGGCTGGCTGGCGGCTGGAGTGGGGGGACGGGGTGCATTTTAGCCACCTCGGCGCTCGCTCGGCCGGGGTGGCCACCCTGTTCTCCCCTGCCCTACGGCCCGAGGTGCTGGGGACCGCCGAGGTTGTCCCGGGCCGCCTGCTGCACGTCCGGGCCC
This sequence comes from Rafetus swinhoei, assembly GCA_019425775.1. NCBI lineage: Eukaryota > Metazoa > Chordata > Testudines > Trionychidae > Rafetus > Rafetus swinhoei. The sequence goes on along the minus strand of JAFJHL010000492.1, from coordinate 2,222,566 downwards.
GCGTGGAGGGGCTGACGTTGAACTTGGTCAACGTCTACGCCCCGAACGCGGGCCCGGACCAGGTCACCTTTTATCGGGCAGGCGGCCACCTTCCTCGGCACTCTGGATCCTCGCGAGTGCCTGGTCCTGGGCGGGATTTCAACACCACCCTCGATGACCGGGACCGTGTAGGACTCGCGAACTGCCAGGCCGCAGCAGGCGTCCTCAGGGAGATCGTGGACCATCACTCCCTGGTGGACGTCTGGCGAGACCACCACCCGGACGACAACACCAACTTCACCTACATCCGGGTGGAGGACGATCGGTCGAGCCACTCCCGGTTGGATCGCATCTACCTCTCCCGTTTCCATCTGGCAGGAGCCCACTCCTCCAGCATTCGGCCGGCCCCGTTCATGGACCACCATTTGGTGTCCGTGAAAGCCTCTCTGAGCTGGGAGAGGCTGGGGCCGGCCTATTGGCACTTTAATAATAGCTTGCTGGAGGACGTGGGCTTCGTGGCATCCTTCCCGGAGTTCTGGCAGGCCTGGCGGGGGCAGCGGCCCGCCTTTCCCTCGGCGCGGCGATGGTGGGACGTGGGGAAGGTGAGCACCCGGCTCTTCTGCCGCGACTACTCCCAGGGCGCCAGCCGGCGGAGGGATGCGGCGATAGAGCAGCTGGAACGGGAGGTCTTGAAGCTTGAGAGGGGCCTGGTATCCGGCGCCAAGAATCCGCCCCTCCGCGAGGTGTACCGGGAGAAGCAGGAGGAACTCCGGGTCCTCGAGGACCAGCGGACCCGGGGCGCCTTCGTTCGATCCCGCATCCATCTCCTTCGGGAGATGGATCACGGCTCCCGCTTCTTCTACGCCCTGGAGAAAAGGAGGGGGGCTAAAAAGCACGTCACCTGCATTTTGGCAGAGGACGGCACCCCCCTCATGGATCCGGAGGATATGCTTGGAAGGGCCAGGGCCTTCTACGCCAGTTTGTTCTCCCCAGATCCGACCCAAGCTGACGCCTGCAAGGTGCTCTGGACCAAGCTCCTGACCGTCAGCGCAGGCAACCGGGACCGGCTGGAGACGCCTCTCACTCTGGCTGAGTTCTCGGAAGCCCTCCGTCTCATGCCCACCAATAAAACCCCGGGCATGGACGGGCTGACCGTGGAGTTCTACCGTGTGTTCTGGGGCGTCCTCGGCCCAGACCTCGTCACCGTCTGGGCCGAGTCCTTGGAGAGCGAGATCCTCCTCTGTCGTGCAGGCGGACCGTGCTCGCCTTATTGTCAAAGGAGGAGGACCTCCGCGACCTTTGGAATTGGTGTCCCGTCTCGCTCCTCAGAACAGACTATAAAGTTGTAGCAAAGGCCATCTCGCTGTGACTGCGGTCCGTGCTGGCGGACGTGATCCACCCTGACCAGACCTACACTGTCCTGGGCCGTAGCATCTTTTAGAATCTGTACCTGGTCCGGGATCTCTTGGAGCTCTGGTGTAGGGAAGGTCTGTCGTTCGCCCTCCTGTCCCTGGACCAGAAGAAGGCGTTCGACAGGATGGACCACGGGTATCTCCTGGGCACTCTGCGGGCCTTCGGCTTCGGGCCCTGTTTTGTGGGTTTTCTCCGTGTGCTGTACGCCCTCGCGGAGTGTTCGGTGAGGCTCAACTGGACCCTGACTGAGCCGGTCAGCTTCGGGCGGGGAGTACGTCAGGGGTGTCCGCTGTCGGGCCAGCTGTATGCCCTGGCAATCGAACCCTTCCTCTTTCTCCTCCGGAGGAGGTTGACGGGGTTGGTGCTCCGAGAGCCAGAGCTGTGGCTGGTTCTGTCAGCATACGCCGATGACGTGCTCCTCGTGGTCCAGGACCCGGGCGACGTGGCGCGGGTGGAGGCCTGCCAAGCGATCCACTCGGTGGCCTCCTCAGCCCGTGTCAATTGGGTCAGGAGCTCTGTCCTGGTGGTCGGGGATGGGTGGCGGGCAGGCTCCCTCCCACCCGCGCTTCAGGCCATCAGGTGGAGCACGGGTTTCCTGCTCTATCTGGGCGTTTATTTATCTGCCACGCATCCTTCTCTGCCGGAGAACTGGCAAGGTTTGGATGCCAGGGTGAGTGAGCGGCTGCGGAGATAGACAGGATTGCTCCAGTGTCTCTTCCTCCGGGGGAGGGCGCTGTTGCTAAATCAGCTGGTACTGTCCATGCTCTGGCACTGGTTCAACACCCTGAGCCCAGCGCCGGATGTCCTGGCCAAGCTCCAGAGGATAGCACTGCAGTTCTTCTGGCCAGGACTACACTGGGTCCCTGCAGGGATTTTGTCTCTTCCCTTGGAGGAGCGGGGGCCAGGGCCTGGTCTGCCTGCGCAGACCTTCCGCCTCCAGGCTCTGCAGAGACTCCTCTATAGTGCAGGTGGTCTGGCGTGGAGCCTTTTGGCGCGTGCCTTCCTCTGCTGCCTCCAAGGGCTCCGATACAACCGGCAGCTCTTTCTTCTCCACCGGAGGGGTCCTCCGTGAGACCTCTCAGAGCTGCCAGAATTCTACCAGGAACTGCTCCAGTCTGGAAGCTGTTCTCAGCGACCAGGTCCGTTGTGGCCACCGAGGGAGCAGACCTCCTTGCAGAGTCCCTGCTCCACAATCCAGCCTTGTGCGTGCAGGTGGCAGAGTCTCCTTCAGTGCGCCAGAGGTTGATTCTGGCAGAAACCACCAAGATCGGAGACCTACTGGACTACAACGGGGTGACAGGGTGGATCCCCGAGCGCTTGCTCAGCGCTTGGGGCTCTCCACCCCTCGAACCCCCCTGCACCTACTCCAGGAGGTGGAGGTGGCTTTGCCTCAGCCCGCTCTCGATTTCCTGCAGCGGTCCCTGTGAGACGTTACGCCCCCGCCCCTCCCTTCCTGCAAGTCCTCCGTCCATTTTTCTTGGGCCCCTCTTCCACAGGCCCCCCTGGCTTCCCCATCCCTGGACCCCCAGCCAGCTGCCAGATTTGCAGCCGGTCTGTTTCCGAACCGTGCCAAGAGAACACCTGTACATGCTCGTGCTCCATACGGTACATTTCCTCACCCTCGTGTCCTGCCCTGACACCAAGTGGCGGGACTATCTAAGACCTGTAGAGGGTGTGGAACCCCGATGGGCCAGTGTGTATGCCACCCTGATACCACGGCCCATCGGGGACATCAGTTGGCAGCTCCTTCATGGAGCCATGAGAACGGGCGTGTACTTGGCGCGGTTCACCCCCCGTCTTGGACACCTGCGGAAGGCAACCGTAAACCTGTGGCCTTTGCCAGCTGAGGGTTGTCCTACAGTGATACTTGTTACCCCATCCACAAGTTGGAGTTCGTGGCCTTGAAATGGGCCATCACTGAGAAATTTCGGGATTATTTGAATGGTGCTAAGTTTCAAGTGTGGACAGACAACAATCCACTGACTTACGTGTTGACAAGTGCTAAGCTGGATGCTACTGGACAAAGATGGGTGGCCGCCCTGGCCAGCTATGAGTTCAGCATACAGTACCAATCAGGGAGAAGCAATGTAGATGCAGCTGTGTTGTCTTGGCGCTCGCAGCCATCAGAAATTGGTGAGATTCCTGTAGATGGAGTGAGAGCTATTTGCAATGGAAGTTATCAGAAGTCTAAGGCACATGAGAGTCCACATGGGTATGTTGCAGAAACTCATCCCCCACTCCTCCAGTGTGTGGCCGGCCCCGTTCACGGATCACCATTTGGTGTCCGTGAAAGCCTCTCTCAGTGCGGAGAGGCTGGGGCCAGCCTATTGGCATTTTAACAATAGCTGGCTGGAGGACATGGGCTTTGTGGCGTCCTTCCGGGAGTTCTGGCTGGCCTGGTGGGGGCAGCGGCCCGCCTTTCCCTCAGTGATGGTGGGATGTGGGGAAAGTGCACACCCGGCTCTTCTGCTGTGACTGCTCCCGGGGCGCCAGCCGGCGGAGGGATGCAGTGAGAGAGCAGTTGGAGCAGGAGGTTTTGAAGCTTGAGAGGCACCTGGTATCTGACCCCGGGGATCCACCCTTCCCCGAGGCGTACCGGGAGAAGCAGGAGGAACTCTGGGCCCTCGAGGACCACCAGGCCCGGGGTGCCTTTGTTCGATCCCGCATCCGTCTCCTTCGGGAGATGAATCGTGGCTCCCGCTTCTTCTATGCCCTGGAGAAAAAGAGGGGGGCTAAAAGGCACGTAACCCCCCAGGACCTTCTACGCCAGTTTGTTCTCCCCAGATCCGACCGAAGCTGACGCCTGCAGGGTGCTCTGGACTGAGCTCCTGACGGTCAGCGCAGGCGACCGAGACCAGCTAGAGCTGCCTCTCACTCTGTCCGAGTTCTCTGAAGCCCTCCGTCTCATGCCCACCAATAAAACCCCGGGCATGGAAGGGCTGACCGTGGAGTTCTACTGCGTGTTCTGGGACGTCCTTGGCCCAAACGGTGACAAGGTCTGGGCCAAGTCCTTGGAGAGCAGGGTTCTCCCTCCTTCGGTAGCAAGGTGAGCACGGCTCACCTGCACGATAAAGGGGGACCTCCGCGACCTTCGGAACTGGCGTCCTGTCTTGCTCCTCAGCACGGACTATAAGGTTGCAGCAAAAGCCATCTCACTGTGACTGCGGTCCGTGCTCGTGGACGTGATCCATCCCGACCAGACCTACACCGTCCCGGGCCGTAGCATCTTCGATAATGTGTACTTGGTCCAGGATCTCTTGAAGCTTGGGTGTAGGGACGGTCTGTCGTTCTCCCTCTTGTCCCTGGACCAGGCGGAGGCGTTCAATAGGCTTCAGGCCCTGTTTTGTGGGTTTTCTCCGGGTGCTGTATATGCCCTCGCGTAGTGTTTGGTCAGGTCAACTGGACCCTGACCGAGCCGGTCAGCTTCAGGCGGCAGGTACGTCAGGGGTGTCCGCTGTCGAGGCAGATGTACGCCCTGGCGATCGAGCCCTTCCTCTGTCTCCTCCGTCGGAGGTTGACGGTTTTGGTGTTTCGAGAGCCAGAGCTGCGGCCGGTTCTCTCGGCGTACACCGATGACGTGCGTCTCGTGGTCCAGGACCCGGGCAACCTGGTGCGGATGGAGGACTGCCAAGCGGTCTACTCGGCAGCCTCCTCCGCCCGACTCAACTGGGTCAAGAACTCTGTCCTGGTGGTTGGGGACGGGTGGCGGGCAGGCTCCCTCCCACCTGCTCTTCAGGCCATCAGGTGGAGCGCAGGTTCACTGCTCTATCTGGGCGTTTTTCTATCTGCCAAGCATCCTTCTCTGCTGGAGAACTGGCAGGGTTTGGAGGCCAGGGTGGGTGAGAGGCTGCGGATATGGAAAGGACTGTCCCAGTATCTCTCCCTTCGGGGGAGGGCGCTAGTGTTAAATCAGCTGGTCCTGTCCATGCTCTGGCACTGGCTCAACACCCTGAGCCCACCCCCAGAGGTCCTAGCCAAGCTCCAAAGGATAGCCCTGGAGTTCTTCTGGCCAGGACTGCACTGGGTCTCTGCAGGGGTTCTGTCTCTTCCAGCTCTGTGATTGTATGACTCTATGGCTGCGCTCGAAGACCAGGCCCTGGCCCCCCTCCTCCGGGGAAGAGACCTCAGGAGGTCATCAACTCCAGCCCCCTGCCCAAGGCAGGACCAATCCCAACTAAAGGTCCTCAGGTCTGGACCTTCCGCCTCCAGGCCCTGCAGAGACTCCAGGACCTCCTCCGGGCCTGGAAGGTGCTTTTGGCTACCAGGTCCTTGGGAGCCACCGTGGGGGCAGACCTCGCAGAGCCACTGCTACACAATCCCCATCTTCATGTGCAGGCAGCAGAGTCCCCTTCGGTGCACCAGAGGTTGGTCCTAGCCGAAGTCACCAGGATTGGAGACCTCCTGGACTATGACCGGGGAGACTGGGTGGATCCTCCGGCGCTCGCCCAGCGTATGGGGCTCTCCACTCTACGTACTCCCCGGCGCGTACTTCAGGAGGTGAGGGACGCTTTGCTGCCTACTACTCGGGTTTATCTTGACAGGGTCCTGCGAGAGGGTGCACCCTGCCCGCCCCTCATCCTGGCCCTCCTGATCTATCCATCATCCCTAAGCCCCACGTACCTTCCCAACTGCCTCCCCATCATCACCCGAGCCGGCTGCAGGCGCTGCAGCCGGTTCCCTTCCAAACCGCTCCAAAGAGTCATCTGTACACGCTCGTGCTTCACATGCTGCACTTCCCCACCCTTGTGTCCCACCCAGATACCAAGTGGTGGGACCTCCTACCACCAATAGAGGGTGGGGAGCCCCAGTGGGCCAGTCCCTATTCCACCGTGGTTCCATGATCCTCCATGGCGCTGTGAGCACGGGTGTGTACTTGGCGCGGTTCACCCCTGTTCCTGACACTTGCCCTTTATGTGGTGAGAGGGAGACCCTGGCACATGTTTATCTCGATTGCGTCAGGCTACAGCCCCTCTTTCGGCTCCTCCAGAACCTCTTGTTGAGATTCTGGCTGCACTTTTCCCCTCACCTGTTAATTTACGCATACCCCATCCATGGCCCCACAAAGTCGTGGGACCTCCTGGTCAACCTCCTTCTGGCTATCGCCAAACTGGCAATTTACAAAACCAGGGAGCAGAGGTTGGCCGAGGGAGGGGCCTGCAACTGTGGGGCCTATTTCCGTTCCTGCATCCACTCACTCATCCGGGCGGAGTTCCACTGGGCAGCGTCCACTGGCTCTCTCGAGACCTTTGAGGGGCAGTGGGTGCTGTCTGGGGTTCTGTGCTTGGTGTCCCCATCCGGCTCCCTCCTTTTACCCTTTTGGCCCTCACACCCGTCCCTGTTTTCTCTTTATTTGTCCCAAGGAATCAGTTGGCTTTCTGGGTTCTATGGACCCTCCCCGTATGGTGTGGGGAGGTCCTTTAGATGTGGGTGGGCTAATGCCTGCCCACCTCCCGGACTCCAGTAGGCATGGTGTAAAGACACTGGATTTCCTGTTAGCCTTCTGGACAGGTAAAAGAAAGTCCAAGTTATGGGAAGAGACCTGCACACGAACAAAGCGAATGCCAGCAGTGGGTGCTAAAGAGGACAGAGCAGCTTTGCCATGCTCAGGGCCAGCCATGAGTTCAGTCTCCTACTGTTATGCTTAAATGAAGCACACGAGATCTTTTATAGGGGAAAAGGCAGTACGCCGCATTTATTGAGAATACAACAGTTGCATATGCTTTTCAGTCATTCACACACAAACACCACACACACACACACACACACACACACACACACACACAGTCCTACCAGAAGATGTTATAGTTACCAGTCCATAGTCTGTATCAATCTAGTGGCCAGTTAGATCGATCACAGAGGGAGAGCCGGGCCTTTGACGGTTGTGTGATCCGATGCTCCTCTGGAGTTGGTGGCAAGACGAACCCAAAGTTCCATAGCAAGGCACCCTGCTTTTATAATCCTTTTCTCTGTTGAAGTCTATGGATTCCGCTGTGTTAGTCTGTGACCGGCATGTTATCTTGTTGATGTCAGTCATTCCCAAAACGTTTCCAAAGCTCATCCTGTAATCAATTGTCTTTAAGGGGTGCTTGCTTCACTTTAAAGCCGTCAATCTGCCAACCCGATCACTCCTTGGCCATGGGTACGCACTGGTGGTGACTGATGGTTCTTCTGATGCTGATCAGCCTGTTTTCACCCACGCTCACCCCGCCTTCTTTGGCCATCTGGTCCTGAGCAATAACCTTCGCACCTTTATCTCGACACATATGTACCACTTCCAGTAACAATCTTTTACAAGGCCTTTTGAAGAAAAGCATAACATTAGTATCTCATATTGGGCAAAGCAAGAGGCATTGTAAATCAAACAATTAAAACTTCAGCCTTCAACATCCCTCTAGTAAGTAAGGGTATGTCTACACTACAGCGTTATTTCGAATTAACTTATTTCGAATTAGTTAATTCAAAATAAGCTAATTCGAAATAACGCATCTAGACCCCAAAACTAATTCAAAATAGCGTTTTTCTAATTCGAAATAGCGCATCCACATTGAGTGGACCCTGAATCGAAGGTAAGGCTGGCCGGATCCAGTGCCAAAAAGGGCATCAGGGTCGGCCTTAGTGTGTGGGGCTGCTGCCTCAAGCTAGCGGAGCTCTGTGCCTAAAGGGACCCGACCCCCCATACCGGACAGACAGTTCTCAGGTTTCTCTGCTTGCTGGTCCACCTCGCTGAGGGACAGCAAAGCATTTGTGTCTCGGAGTGCTCTGCTTGCCCTCACTCGGGACACCACGGCACTCTGCAACATGGAACCAGACCTGCCCCCGGGGACTCTGCTGCGTCTCGTGGACACGTTGCCAGCAGCCTGGCTGCACTGTCTGCAGGCTGCCATCCGGGAGGACCATCGAGGGGCTGTCAGGAGCCAGGAGGCCCTGCAGGAGAGCGTCCACCCCGAGGAGCCCTCAGAGCCACACCGGTCCTCCCCACCGGGGGCTCATGCCCCATTCCTCCCTCTCATCCTTCCACTTACCCTTCCCTAGCCCCCCCCTTCCTGATGTCAAATAAAAGACACATTTTCAAAAATAGAAACTGGGTTTATTTAACACAACTGGGGAGGGGGAAATGAAACTCTGGGGAGACGGGGGAAAGGAGGCAGGAGAGGGCAGGAGAGAGGGTGGGAGAGGGGAGGAAAACTGGGAGGAGGGAGCTGGAAGGGAAGCAAGGGGACCAAGGGGGAGGAAGCTCAGGGCTCAGGGGTGGGGGTCTCGCCAGGCCAACCGCCTCCCAGCATGGCGGGGAGGGGCCTCGGCATCCCCAGGGGATGGGGAGGAGGTGCGGAGGATGAGGTGGGGGTGTGGAGGTTGAGAGGAAGCAGTGGGAGGGCAGGAGTGGGAGGAGGGACAGTAGTTGGGGGGGCAGCAGGCTCAGGACCGGCACGGGGCACCATGCTCTGCAGCAGGGCCTGCAGGTTTGAGTTCAGTGTTTGGTCCTGAGCAAGCTGCTCCCGGCGCAGCTGCAGGTCCTCCAGCATCCAGGCCTGGACGGTGCAGTGCAGGGCTCGCAGGGCCCCCAGGTGCTGGTCCCAGTACTCCTGCCGCGTGCTGGTGGTCTGGAGCAGGCCGCGGGAGCATGTCCCGGGCGGGGTGGTGCGCCCTGCACGAGCAGCTGGTGCAGCTGTAGAGAAAGAAGAGAAGTGGTCAGTTCTCCCTGGGGATGCAGTGGATGATGCCCAGCTCCGGCCCCCCCCCCCCCCGACATGAGGGTGACCGTGCCCTGCACCGTCAGAGCCAATGTGCTTGCACAAAGGCCATGGTCAGGATGTCTGGCTCTCCCCGGGACTGGGAGCTGCCCCAAGACCGCACCCATGCCCCTGTGCCGTGTATAGTGTGGCCGTGGGGGAGATGTCCCCTGCCTCTGTGTAGAGAGGGCGTGTGAAGGGAGAGCATCCTGCTGGGTCCCGCCCCAGGGTCAGGAACGTCTCAGGTCTCTTCACACACGCATGTGCCTATTGGGCCACGGCCCCTGGGTGTCACGCAGCTGGAGCCACCTGCCCAAGGGTGGCATGGTACGTGCTCGCATGTGCACAGGTGGCTGCGTGATCCGTGGGAGGCATGGCCTACGCGCGCAGTCCTTGGTCTCCCTCCTCGCCTCCCCCCCCCCCGGGCAGGGGACAGTGCTGGCACTTACCCGGTATGACCTCCCTGGACGACCCTGCCAACTCCGGTGCCGGAACAGCTGGCGGTGGCCCCTCTGGTGTGCCCAGCTCGCTGCATCCCAGGCTGGTGCGGACTGCCCCGCCCCCCAGGAGTCGATCGAGGGCGGGGAAGTAGGGGCAGGTGGCAGCCCCTGCTGCGGAGCCGCCCCTGGTGTATGCCTGCCGCAGCTCTTTAACCTTCAGGTGCACCTGCTCCTGGGTGTGCCTGTGGCCTTTCCTGGCCATGGTGGCAGCCATGCAGCTGTAAACGGCCGCGTTCCTCCGCCTAGTGCGGAGATCGTGGACATTGGGGGCCTGCCCCCAAACCTCAATGAGGTTCATGACCTCCGCACTAGTCCAGGAGGGCGCGCACTGTCTACGGCCCCTGGCTGGCCCCTGGGTGCTGGGGGACTGGGCAGGGGAGAGCTGGCTGCCATCCTCTGGCAACTTGCTGAGGGTCTGCGGCTGCTGTCAGGCCTGGCTCTTGCATGTGCCCAGTGGCCAGAGTGTGCCCCTTTAAGGGCCCCGGGGCTGGGGGGAGAGGAGAGGAGTTTTCCTGGTTTGGCCCAGAGTGGCCACCAGGGGGAACTGAGAAGGGCTGGAGGCCCTAATTCAAAATAAGTGTCTACACAGCACTTATTTCGAATTAGCTATTTCAAATTAGGTGTTATTCCTCGCAGAATGAGGTTTACCTAATTCGAAATAAGGGCTCCGCTAGTTCAAATTAATTTCAAAATAGCGGTTTGTATGTGTAGACAGCTATTACAGTTAATTCGAAATAACATCTGTTATTTCGAATTAACTCTGTAGTGTAGACATACCCTAAGGAAATAGAGTTTTGGTATTGTGTCTGTTAATGAGACTAAACTCACTAAACTTTAAAACAAAAGGGCTTACTAAAGGGCTTAGTTTAAACGTAATAATATGTTACCTTACATTATTAAACCTAAAATGCAAATATAAAAAGGATAAAACTTTCAATCCTAACACTGCACCTTCATATGAATTAGAACATATTGGCTGTGTCTACACTGGGCCACTTATTCCGGAAAAGCAGCCGCTTTTCCGGAATAAGCTGCGAGCTGTCTACACTGGCCTTGAATTTCCGGAAAAGCACTGACGATCTACTGTAAGAAATCAGCTGCTTTTCCGAAAACTATGCTGCTCCCGCTCGCAAAGTCCTTTTTCCGGAAAACTGTTCCGAAAAGGGCCAGTGTAGACAGCACAGTAGTCTTTTCGCAAAAAAGCCCGATCGCGAAAATGACGATCGGGGCTTTTTTTAAAGCGCCTACATTGGCCACGGACGCTTTTCCGGAAAAGCATCCTGCCAATGTAGACGCTCTTTTTCCAGAAATACTTATAACGGAAAACTGTTCCGTTTTAAGCATTTCCGGAAATTCATGCCAGTGTAGACATAGCCATAATGTTCAAATGCGCTGATGAGAGTGGAGGACAGTTACAGAGTGGATCCTTCTCTTTCTGTGAAAGAGCCCACTGGCAGGTCAGCAACACCTAGGGGTACATCTAGACTACAGGCTTTTGTCGACAGATACTGTCACCAAAGAGCATCTAGACTACATCCAGTTCTGTCAACAAAGCAAGTCGCTTTGTCAACATGACAGTGTAGACGCAAAGGACAGTGTAGATGCAGTAACACCTTCTGTCAACAACTCTGTCGACAAAAGGCGTTATTCCTCGTAGAATGAGGTTTACCGCCGTCGACAAAACTGCCGAGTTCTGTCGACGTTATGTCGACAGAACTCAGCGGCAGTGTAGACGCAGGTATAGTTTTGTTGACAAAAGTCCACTTTAATCGACAAAACCCTGTAGTCTAGACACAGCTCTAGTGGCCAAGGGTATCAAAGGTGGCTGAAGCCTAATAAAAGCCAAATGTCCTTTTGCCAACAGGATGGAACTGACCAGGGATTCAAGCCACTCAACGAACAGTGTGCTATCTTGTTTGGCAGCAGAGCAGAAGGTGTTTATGATGGTCTAAAATGTTAATGCAAAATATGGGTGTGGAGTATGTGTTGCTTTATGCTGGCAGAGGCTTTGCCTTGCAAGCCACGCTGCCTTACTCTACACCAGGGGTGTGGAACCTCTTTGAGGTCGGAGGCCACTGACCCACAGAAACATCGGTTGGGGGCCACACACAAGTGAGAAGTGGGGGGGAACCCTCACTGTGGCCCCCAACTGAGAAGGAGAAAGACACTTTCCACATTCCCCTTGTACACCAGAGCCTAGGGGGTCCGAGCTAGTAGATTACGTGCTCCAGCCCCACGGGGTAAATAGCAGCGGGGGGAGGGGGCTGGAACACCAGTGCAGGCTCCCCAATGCTGGGGGTGCCCTGAGCCTTGGGGGCTGAATCCAGGCAAGCCGAGGACTGCATCCAAGCCTGAGGTTCCCCACCCCTGCTCTACACGATACTCTGCTGATTTGACAAGATGAAGCAGCTGAATGCACCTGACAAAGGAGAAAATAGCTTCACTGAGACTTCCCCTTCTGTTGATTTTGATCTGTTTTCTTGTTGTCTACAAAATATCCTCTCATCTGATACCATTGTTGCTGGTGTAAATCAGGAGTAACTCTACTGCCATCAATGGAGTTAGCCTGGTGTATGTAAGAGGAGACTCCAGCCCAGGGTTTGATGTGGTTTAAATGAGGTGTGGCAGGTAACCCCACTCCTGGGTCTCAGTACCCTGCTCAGTCCTTCCTCAAGCAGTCTCAGTCCTGTACTATTAGCCCTTGGCAGGGTTTGAGCTCTGGTCCCCTCAGCTACAAAGGGCATTGGGACCAGTGCCCTGGGGTCAGCCTGGGCTGCTCAAACAGTCCTCTCCAGCTCCCAGCTGGGCTCTCAGGCTGCCAGGAAAAGGAGGGGCTGAAACCCCTGTTTGGAGCTCCTCTCCCCCCTTTGCTGTCTCTGGCAATGTTGCTGTTACCTTTCTTAGTTTGTCTGGTTCTCTTCCTATCTGCTCTGGTGTCCCCTCACTCCACTTCCTCTCCCACTCTCTGTCCCCCCTCCCTGCAGGGGAGGGCTTCCTTTGAAAAGGCTCTACAGCAGTCTCAGGTGAGATCAGCTGGCTCTGATTGATTTACAGCAGCCCTATCGCCTTTGCTCCTGATTAACCAGGGCTGTTGCTGCCTTAGAGCTGCCTTTATCTGTTGTAGTCCTCCAACCTGACCCTGTCACAGAGGTTATAAACACTATTGGTCTGTTTTGAAAGTCATCTTCCATGATTAACACTGATCACCACGGAAAGCCTTGCAAGTCATTTCATACCATGTAATGGAAGGTGACGATAGTTCAGGGGACAAAGAATGAAGGGGTTGGGATTTTTTTCAGCTGCAGAGAGAAGACTGGGGTGTGTCTAGACTACAGAGTTGTGTTGACAAAAGTGGACTTTTGTCGACAAAACTATACCTGCATCTACACTGCCGCTGAGTTCTGTCGATATAACATCAACAGAACTCAGCAGTTTTGTCGACGGCTGTAAACCTCATTCTACAAGGAATAACGCCTTTTGTCAACTGAGTTCTGTCGACAGAAGGCGTTATTGCATCTACACTGTCCTTTGCGTCTACACTCATGTCGACAAAGCGGCTTGCTTTGTCGACAGAACTGGCTGTAGTCTAGACGCTCTTTGTCGACAGAAGCTTTGTCAACAGTATCTGTCGACAAAACTTCTGTCAACAAAAGCCTGTAGTCTAGACGTACCCCTAGGTTATGAGCATCTGGGAAGGTTTAGTCTCCTTATTGTCTGTGTTGGCATTGTGATATTGGCATGTCTTTCTTACAGCTTTTGAGTGTGGGATACCAATCCAGGGTTGATAGTGTGGGACAGAACTCCAGTTATTAAATTTTTCTTTCCTCTCTAAAATTTGTGTTCTATTTTTCTTTAAGACAGAAAGAACATGGCATTGTACTTGAATTGTCCTTTCAGCTTGAACAACATGAGGGCAAAGTGTACTGCTTGGAAGCTGAAGAAGGCACCCAAAGCATATGTTGTGCAGTGTTGTTCCTGTACCATCTCTTAGGGATCATATGCCAGTGGTGTAAGAGAGAGCATCCTCTAGTTTAGTCTACCTGTGGGAGAACATAGCCTGATTCAAGGAATGCATTGTATTAACCTCTGGTGCAGGGGCCAGCAACCTACAGCACGTGTGCCATTAGTGGCATGCAAGCCAATTTTCATTGGCATGCAGGCGGGAGCTCAGTCCCACCCCTCCCCCCTGCCCTGTGCAGCAGGGAGCCTGCACTGATAGAGAGGCAGCAGCACAGAGGGTGAGGGGGGCAGGCTTTCAAGCCAGCTTCCCACGTGTATCTGCTCATGTGAGCTACTTGCCCCCCTCCCCCCACGCTGCTGCCTCTCTATCAGAGTGGCAGGGCGCTCCCTGGGAGTGGGGCAGAGCTCACTGGCTGCCAGCCCCACCCCCGGGGACTTTCGAATAGTCATGTAACTGATATTTTGTGTGGTTACACGACTATTCAATTAGTCACCAACATCCCTAATCGATGTTGCAGCATTGATTCACTGCATCTGCTTAGACGTGATAACTCGATCTCCAAGTGCTCTCCTGTTGACTCCTGATACTCCACCAGGATGAGAAGAGTAGTGGGAGTGTGGCAGCGTTTGCACACCCCGTCACAGGTGTGAGAATATTCCAGGGTGATGACGCAGCCTGCTCGGCCGCAGGGTCATCAACCATCTCTAGAGTCTGTAAATATCCCCTTGTCTCAGGGTAAGACCAAGTCCATGGGCAGCCCTGGTTGCGGGGTAGTATGGCCCAATGGCCAGAACCAGCAAATAGCCCTTGTCTAAGGGTGACACAGCGACTTGGTTAGTAGCCCTGTTTGCAGGGCAGTACGGTTGACCAGCCAGAGTCTGGCTACTAGGCTACACTGCCCTGAGACCAGGACTGCTTACAAAGTCTATAGGGTTGGGGCTAGCACCCTGGTAGGGGGACCCAGGCCCACCCTTCTCCACTGGGTCCCGACCCAGGGCCCTGTGAGTGGCAGATCAGTCTACCACTCCCTTGGCGGGGAATCCAGCTGAAACATGCCGAGTGCACCTGGGCAGGAGGGGCCGCTCCTGCACCCTCCCTGGGTCACCTCCTACCGGTGCCGCTGAGGCATTGTCCCACGTAGCAGCTGGGTCTCCCGGTTCCCCGGCAGTGGCTTCTCCCTAGGGCTCCACTGGGTCTGTGTAGCAGCAGTCTCCAGGAACTTTGTGGCCCCCTGTCTGGATCGCTGGCTATTGCAGTTCCAGAGCTCTGGCTGGAGGACCTTCCCCTTTGCTGGCCAGCCCAGACTGAGCTGCTCTGCTGCCTTTTATACTGCCCCAGCATTTGGAGCATGCCCAGTCTGGGTGAAGGGGTGGAACTTTCTTTGCCCACAGGGTCTTAACCCCACCTGCTTCAGTGCGGGGTATGCACATCCCATCACAGGGAGTCAACGGGAGAGCAACCCCAGCTGACCTTACTGCACAGAAGATGCCACGGTAGGTACGTCGAGTTAAGCGATGCTATTTTCATAGCTGAAGTCACGTAGATTAGATTGTCTACACTAACCCCCCACAGTCAAGGCCTAAGTCTCAGAAGATTGTATCAGGAAACTATTGGTTGCTCTTGTGCAAGATGCTACTGGGTTCCATCTTATCAGCCCTCAGCATGTAATGGGGGCGGGGAAACAAGTGAGTTCGAGAGGAGACATCACTGATGGTAGCATCAATATATTGATATCATTCACTCAAACTTTCATACTAACTAATCGTGTTGGTCAACTGAGTCTTACTCATGACCTGGTAATGTTTAAGAACATAAGAACATAAGAACGGCCGTACCGGGTCAGACCAAAGGTCCACCTAGCCCAGTATCCTGTCTGCCGACAGTGGCCAGCACCAGGTGCCCCAGAGGGGGTGGACCGAAGACAATGATCAAGCGATTTGTCTCCTGCCATCCCTCTCCAGCCTCTGACAAACAGAGGCCAAGGACACCATTTTATCCCCTGGCTTGAGTTTGCGGCATGAGTGATGGATAACTGGTTGAAGCTCAGTCTAAATAAGATGGAGGTGAGGAAAGCAGGTTGGGGGAAGTGACCAAAAGAGTTAGCAGAGTGGGCATGTGCATCCGACTCTTGTTCCCTGTGACAGGTTATTGGGCACGAGCACCCGCCCTAACCCGGGCGGGGCCCTGCAAGCCCCCTGTCTGTCTGGGGGTTTCCCTCTTGGAGCGGTCATTGGGGTCAAAGGACCACGGGGTTCCTTGGACGGAGGGCTCGCTGGGCCCTGCTCAACCCGTAAGGAGGGGAGTTGGGAGCTCGCACCCATCTAGCCGCCAGACCCCGGGTCTTTAAGACAGTGGGCCCGCTGGGCCTCACCCCTGAGGCGGGGGTGAGAGCTCGCGCCCAGACGTAATCCGTCACAGCCAGAGATAACAAGAAATCTGTGAGTAAAACAACACCGTTGTATAAAACTATGGTACGCCCACATCTTGAATACTGTGTACAGATGTGGTCTCCTCACCTCAAAAAAGATATTTTGGCCTTGGAAAGGGTTCAGAAAAGGGCAACTAAAATGATTAGGGGTTTGGAACGGGTCCCATATGAGGAGAGGTTAAGCGACTGGGACTTTTCAGTTTAGAAAAGAGGAGACTGAGGGGGATATGATAGAGGTGTATAAAATCATGAGTGGTGTGGAGAGGGCCGATAAAGAAAAGTTATTTATTAGTTCCTAAATAGAAGAACTAGAGGACACCAAATGAAATTAATGGGTAGCAGGTTTAAAACTAATAAAAGAAAGTTCTTCTTCACACAGCGTGTAGTCAGCATGTGGAACTCCTTGCCAGAGGAGGCTGTGAAGGCTAGGACTATAACAGAGTTTAAAGAGAAGCTAGATAATTTCATGGAGGTTAGGTCCATAAAAGGCTATTAGCCAGGGATAAATGGTGTCCTTGGCCTCTGTTTGACAGAGGCTGGAGAGGGATGGCAGGAGACAAAGCGCTTGATCATTGTCTTCGGTCCACCCTCTGGGGCACCTGGTGCTGGCCACTGTCGGCAGACAGGATACTGGGCTAGATGGACCTTTGGTCTGACCCGCTACGGCCGTTCTTATGTTAACACGGTCAAGTGGGACATCAGAATATTTAAGTAAAAATGCCCACAATGTCGATGCCCACAACGATGGGGAAACTAGTAACCCCACCATTGCAATAATAGCCCCCTGTGAGCCCTTCACGTGTCCAATCTGCGGGACAGAAGTACCTCGAGGGGACCTCGGCCCTCCCTTCTGGGTCCTAGGGGGGTCCCAGGCGGTCAATAACGGCTGGTGTGGCCGACGTAGGGGTGGCCGCAGTGAACGCGGAGGGGAGGAGGGGGGTTTAGGGGGACCTGGGCCCTCCCTCTCCACCGGGTCCCAGCCCGGGGCCCTAAGGGTGGGGGTTCTGTCTGCCCCTACCCAGCTGACGGGGATCCATCCCGCAGCTCGTCAGTCCACGGGCGCCAAAAGCGCTCTGCTCCGGGCTGCTTCCTAACCCCCTCCGTCTGCCCACATTCACGGGGAAGTTCCCCACCTCTTACCTCCGCTCTGGCTGCCTCCTGGGCTCCTCGAAAGCCCCTGCAGTCGGGCTGGGGAGGAGTCTCCCTGCCTGCCCTGGCGTGGGTTTGGCACCGCTCTCCTCCCCTGGCCTTCTCCTGGCCCAGGTTTAAATGGCTCACCGCCGGATGTCAAGGGGCGTTGCTCCACCTCCGCCACGCTCCCCTGTCCGGGCGCACACCGGCCGTGCAGTGGGCCGACGCTTCCACAGGTTACGGCCGCCCTCTGGAGGCACGGTCCTAGTGCCCGCCGGCGGTGCCCCCGCGGGTTTGCCGGCTGCCGCTTTTCCGGTGGCCGGCCACCCCGTCTGTCCCGGGTCTTAGTGCGGGCCTCAGCGAACCCGTCACATTCCCCTAGTTCACAGTTCAGGGCCTGCTTAAGCTAGCTGCTGTTTTCAGATGATCATGAGTAGCTGTAGCCGGGGTCTGCTTTGTTTTCCATCTACATCAGGTCAGAAGGGTGCAAATGTTTCCTTCAAATGTGGATCTTGGCTGCTTTGACTACTCCATGGGTACTCTGTGTAGTGTGCTTTCCAGTGGAGTGCAACTCAACCCCATTCAGAACCTTAAGTCAGCACAGAACATGGTTACCCACCCACTGTGTGCAGCGTCTGTCTGGAAGCAGGTTATACCATGGCCCTGTGACTTGCACTGGGGCTGACTGGCTTCTGTATGGGAGTCAAGGTATTGGTTCTGCCTACTACAGCCCTGAATGCTTTGAGACATGCTTTCTATTCCTGTGCAGTACTTCCACCTCACGGTCACCAGTCGAGCCAGAGCCCCCTTGATTCATGTAACAGGAAGTTGCTGTTGAGTCATTCCCCTTCCATTTTGCAATCACTGCAGCCTTTTGGTCCAAAATGACTTAAATGTGATGACTGTGAGGGCATGCTACTGAGACAATCAGTTTTCCTGTCTATTTGAAAAGGATGTGTGTAGTTGAACGGCTCGATTTTGTTGGCTTGAATGGCTTTCGGTGAAGGCTCTTAGGGGTATTGCAGAGGCACACTTTTTTGAGTTTTTAAAAAAATATAGTAAAAAAATGAATGGCATCTATTCCTGTTACCTTGCTGTTCATTCCAGAGTGAGACACCTTTTTAAAGAAAATGAGAAAAGATATTTAAAAAACTCACTGGACAACGTGTTGGGGTATGTAAAAATTAATAGGGGTCTGGGATGGCTATACATTAGTGGGCAAGGACTTCAGCCACAGCAGGCATTGCCCTTAAGCATATTTTTTCCCTTTCATAGAATCATAGAACCATAGAGCTGGAAGAGACCTCAGAAGGCATCAAGTCCAGCCCCCTGCTCTAGGCAGGACCAATCCCAACTAAATCAACCCAGCCAGGGCTTGGCCAAGCCAAGACTTAAACACCTCTAGGGATGGAGACTCCACTACCTCCCTAGGGAACCCATTCCAGTGCTTCACCACCCTCCTAGGGAAATAGTTTTTCCTAATATCCAACCTGGACCTCTCCCATCACAACTTGAGACCATTGCTCCTTGTTCTGCCATCTGTCACTACTGAGAACAGCCTCTCTCCAGCCTCTTTGGATCCTCCCTTGAGGAAGTTGAAGGCTGCTATCAAATCCCCCCTCACTCTTCGCTTCTGCAGACTGAACAGACCCAACTCCCTCAGCCTCTCCTCATAGGTCATATGCTCCAGCCCCCTAATCATTTTGGTTGCCCTCCGCTGGACCCTCTCCAATGCGTCCACATCCTTTTTGTAGTGGGGGCCTCAGAACTGACACAATACTCCAGATGTGGCCTCACCAGAGCCGAATAAAGGGGAATAATGACATCTCTGGATCTGCTGGCAATGCTCTTCTTAATGCAACCTAATATGCCATTAGCCTTCTTGGCTACAAGGGCACACTGTTGACTCATATCCAGCTTCTCATCCACTGTAACCCCAGGTCCTTTTCTGCAGAACTACTACTTAACTGGTTGGTCCCCAGCTTGTAACTGTGCTTGGGATTCTTCCATCCCAAGTGCAGGACTCTGCACTTGTCCTTGTTGAACCTCATCAGATTTCTTGTGGCCCAATCCTCCAATTTGTCTAAGTCACTCTGGACCCTATCTCTGCCCTCAAGCGTATCTACCTCTCCCCTAGCTTAGTGTCATCCGCAAAACTTGCTGAGGGTGCAATCCATCCTCATCCAGGTCATTAATAAAGATATTGAACAAAACCGGTCCTAGAACCGAACCTTGGGGCACTCTAGAAACCGACCGCCAACCTGAAATCGAGCCATTGATCACTACCCGCTGGGCCCGGCCTTCTAGCCATTTTCTATCCATCTTACTGTCCATTTATCCAATCCAGCATTCCCTTAACTTGCTGGCAAGAATATTGTGGAGACCGTATCAAAAGCCTTGCTAAAGTCAAGGTATATCACATCCACTGACTTTCCCACATCCACAGAGCCAGTTACCTCATCATAGAAGCTGATCAGATTGGTCAGGCACGACTTGCCCTTTGTGAATCCATGCTGACTATTCCTAATCACTTTCCTCTTCCAAGTGCCTCAAAATGGATTCCTTAAGGATCCCTTCCATGATTTTTCCAGGAACCGAGGTAAGACTGACTGGCCTATAGTTCCCTGGATCGTCCTTCTTCCCTTTTTGAAGATGGGCACTACATTTGCCTTTTCCAATCATCCGGGATTTCTCCCGATCTCCACGACTTTTCAAAGATAATGGCCAAAGGCTCCTCAATGACATTTGCCAACTCCCTCAGTACCCTCGGATGCATTAAGTCCGGACCCATGGATTTGTGTACGTTTAGCTTTTCTAAATAGTTCCTAACCTGTTCTTTACCCACCACGGGCTGTCCATCTTCATCCCATCTTGCGTCACTTAGCGCATTAGTCCAGGAGCCCACCTTGTCCGTGAATACAGAGGCAAAGAAAGCATTGAGTACTTCAGCTTTCCCCACATCATCTGTCACTAGGTTACCTCCTTCATCCAGTAGGGGCCGCACACCCTCTCTGATCACCTTCTTCTTGTTAACATGCCTGTAGAAACCTTTCTTGTTATCCTTCACATCCTTAGCCAGTCGCAATTCCATTTGCGCTTTCGCCTTCCTGATAACTCCCGGCATTCTCGAGCTATACATTTAAACCCTCCTGGTCATTTGTCCAAGTTTCCACTTTTGTAAGCTTCCTTTTGTGCTTAAGTTCACCAAGGATTTCCCCGTAAGCCAATCCGGTCTCCTACCATGTTTGCCTCTCTTGCTATGTGTCGGGATGGTTTCTTTCTGTGCCTTCAATAAGGCTTCTTAAAATACTGCCAGCTGTCCTGGACTCCTTTCCCCTTCATGTTAGCATCCCAGGGGATTCTGCCCATCAGATCTCTGAGGGAGTCAAAATCTGCTTTTTTGAAGTCCAAGGTGTGTATTTTACTACTCTCTTTTCTTCCTTTGGTCAGGATCCTGAAATCTACCATCTCATGATCACTGCTTCCCAGGTTGTCACCCACCTCCACTTCCCCTATTAGTTCCTCCCTGTTTGTGAGCAGAAGGTCAAGCTGCGCACGGCCCTGGTCGGATCCTTCAGCACTTGTGTCAAGAAGTTATCCCCAACATTCTCCAAAAACTTCCTGGATTGCCTGTGTACTGCCGTATTGGTTTCCCAACAGATGTCAGGGTGATTAAAGTCCCCACGAGAACCAGGGCCTGCGATCCGGAAGCTTCTCTCAGTTGTCCAAGAAAGCCTCATCTACCTCATCCACCTGATTCGGTGGCCTGTAGCAGACACCAACCACAACATCACTGCTGTTGTTTGCTCCTTTAAACTTAACCCATAGACTCTCAACAGGTTTTTCTCCTCTTTATACTGGAGTTCAGAGCAATCATAGTGCTCTCTTACATATAGTGCAACCTCCTCCTCCTTTTCTCCCCTGCCTGTTCTTCCTGAACAGTCTATACCCTTCCATGACAGCGCCCAGTCATGCGAGTCATCCCACCAAGTCTCTGTTATCCCAATTAAATCATATTTCTTGGACTGGGCCAGGGCCTCCAGTTCTTCCTGTTTGTTGCCCAGGCTTCTCGCATTAGTGTACAAACACCTCAGGTAACCAGTTGATCGCCCTATCTTCTCCATTCAAACAGGGGTCCTCCTTTCTTGCTCGTTCCTCTCTGCATTTCTTCCCGGTATCCGACTTTCCCACTCCCTCAGGGTTTTGGTCACCATCCCCGACGAACCTAGTTTAAAGCCCTCCTCACTAGGTTTGCAAGCCTGCCCGCAAGATGCTCCTTCCTCTTGGTTAGGTGGATCCCATCTCTTCCTAACAATCTCGTGCCGAACAGAGTCCCATGGTCGAAGAAACCAAAGCCCTCTCTGCGACACCACCTGCGCAACCACGCATTTACGTCCTCAATTCGACGATCCCTGCCCAGTCCTTTCCTTCAACAGGAGGATGGACGAGAACACCACTTGCGCTCCGAGTTCTTGGATCCTTCTTCCCAGCGCTACATAATCCGCAGTAACCTGCTCAAGGTCATTCTTGGCCGTATCGTTAGTTCCCACGTGGAGAAGCAGGAAGGGGTAGCGATCCGAAGGTTTGATCAGTTTGGTAAGCCTCTCAGTCACATCCTGAATGCGAGCTCCCGGTAAGCAGCATACCTCTCGAGATTCCAGGTCCGGACGGCAGAGGGATGGCTCAGTCCTCTTAGGAGGGGAGTCTCGACCACCACCACCCGTCGTTTTCTTTGGGGGTGGTGGCCGTGGAACCCCATCCCTAGGACTACGATCCCATGCCTTCCAGTAGATGGTGTTCCTTCCGGTTTCTTCCTTGTGAGGTCCCTTCCAAAGCATTCAGCACTGCAGAGCCTGTGGAGAGAGCCTGAAAGCGATTACTTCTCTATAGCATTGGGGATTCCCAATGCTGGCCTTTTCCCCTTCTAGAAGTTACATGCTGCCAGTTCTTCCTGGTCACGCACTGCCCTCTCCGGCTCTTCCGCCTGCTGTGTTTGAAGGATTAAACGCTGCCTTCTATCGAGGAAGTCTTCATCCTCTCTGATCGAGCGTAGGGTCGACACTCTGGGCCTCCAGCCCTAATTTTTCTTCCAAAATGGCGACCAGCTTGCACTTAGTGCAGATGAAATCTGTTCTTTCTTCCGGGAGGAAGACAAACATGGCACACTCATGCAGGTAACAACAGCAGAACCATCACCATCCATCCCTGCTGTCCTGGAGAAGGGATTTAAAAAGAAAGGCAAGAGAACCTCGCCCCCTTCCCAACTCCCTCTCTAAACTCCCTGTTAGCACTCACCTGTTAGCACTCACCTTTGTTTCTTCAATCTGGAAAGACAGATTAGGGTCTGGCCAAAGCAGATATTATCCTTTCTGATGTATAAATATGTTCTTTCCCTTCATTTTTGCAGCCTAGAAAAATAGATAAGCATGCAGCTGCTCTTCTTTGTTGTGTCTTGTATCTACCCTCACTGGTGCTGTATAAATATTTCAGGGTTACTTTTCTTGTAATCTCTGTAACCTGCTGATTTGGAAAGTTTGTAGCATGGGAAAGTGTTGATTTAATTAGAAATTCTGTAAATAGTAATTAGGGGTGAGTATAATAATATTAATCACCTGCCTGTTAATATCCATTGTATGGGAGTTAATATACCAAATAAGGTTTTGGAAAAATAGACATGTGAATTAACATACTAAAATAGATAAAAGGGTGTAACTGCCAATCAGGTTGTGCCACTCGGACGTGTTGAATGTCCGAGGTAACAGGTGCATGAACAATAAAGCAGTTCTGTTTACCCCATCCTCTCCTGGGTCACCTGTTTCTTTAACGTCTGGCATCACGAACAGGATCCCAGGGGAGAGTCATGCCTGATATCACGTCTCGATGGATCACATGGGTAACACTAATGGGCTCTTTACTGCAACAACTGTTCGTGATTTTATTAACAAGTTGGTGGGGAAATGGGAGGGGATCCTTATGTGGATCCCTCTGGGGGTCATCAGGATTGGTCTGCCATACAGGGGTGGGAGGAGGCCTCCCTGGTGTTCAGGGGTTCCCCGGGTTGTGCTGGTGCAGGCTCTGTGTGAGGGTCTGTCACATTTGTGGGAGGAACTTGCTAATCTTGGAAGCAAAGTGGAAACTCTAACAGTGTGCTGCTTCTCAGCAATCTGCTGCAATCATTATGTGTGTGTTGGCAGCCGGGATGGCTGAAACCTGCATGGATGATTTTTAATTGCCTTAAGTCAGAGAACCTGGCCCTGAAGGGTCAAGCAGACACCTTAAAGCAATCTTCTCACCCCCCTCCTACTTCTGTTACCCCTTTCTGCCCCTCTTTGAAGCAAATTCCTGTTTCCCTCACCCCCTCTCTTCAAGGAGAGGTACACAGACATAGGACATTTGAATTTTTTAAGAAAGGGACCAGGAGGTGTGGGGGCTAGTTAAAAAGACCACTCTCCTTGCTAAATTGGTAGAGTAAGCCTGTGTCCATGGAAAGGGACCATTCAGCAAGAGGGGAAAGAAGGGCAGGGGCCAGCCAGCTGGGCACAGGGACTTGAGGCAAAGGAGGGTGTGGACACAGACCTCCTGGCAAGGGCTGGGGAGTGGCATTGCCACTGACACTGGCGAGTGATCCAAGGGTGGGTGAATGATGGGCCTAAGGGGATTTACCTTTTAGATTCCAGATCAAGTTTGAATTTGGCAGCTGGCCCAGCCCTGGAAAGGGGGCGGCGAATACAATGTGAAGGGGCTACAGGGGGCCAGAGTTGGGGAATTGAGCAACTTGGATTATTTATACCCTCAGAGGGAGAACCTTTTGAGTCTGCTCCCTGGATTATTGGCCCTCATGTTCAGCTAAACATCATAGGGATCCCCAGTTAACACATGTAATCATTGTTTTATGCAGCTATGGTCTGTTCCCAATGGACAGGGTCAAGTAGTCCCCATGGGTTTGGTGTGTAGTGTGGCAAAGAGTCCAAAACTGGGACTCATTCCCCGGGGATGGGAAGCTCTATCAGCCTGGGCAAGGGATAGCTTAGATGCTGGTCAGCTCCAAACCTCAGTGAGAATTGAGGTGGGGGGGGGGGGACCCCTCCTGCAGTCAAACAATATCCTATCCCTCGGGCTGCTGTCCTGGACCTTTCCACTACCATAGAAATCCTGGAGCAGCGCGGTCTCATTGAAGCTGCAGCTTCCTGTGCCAATGCCCC
This sequence comes from Rafetus swinhoei, assembly GCA_019425775.1. NCBI lineage: Eukaryota > Metazoa > Chordata > Testudines > Trionychidae > Rafetus > Rafetus swinhoei. The sequence goes on along the minus strand of JAFJHL010000492.1, from coordinate 2,198,222 downwards.
AGTATGGTTCGTACGTAAATCTGATGGGTCCTGGAGGTTAACCATTGACTACCGGGAACTAAACCACGTCACTCCCCTCCTTGCTGCTTTGGTAGCCTGCCACCCTGAAATGATTGCCTGAATCCAGCCAGGAGACTGAAGGTTCTCTGTGCAGGATGTTTCTAACGGCTTTTAGTCTATTCCTGTGGCCTCAGAAAGCTGATGGAAAACTGCCTTTGCTTGGCAGGGATCGCAGTTCAGTGGTGTGTTTTACCCCAAGGCTACAATATGCCCCCACCCTATTCCACTGGGAACTCAGGCGAGTTCTGGCTGCACTGGGACCTGTCAGTCAGTGATGCATTCAGTATGTGGATGAGATCCTCATTGGGGTGGGAGAGGTAGGAGGTAGCTGCTGCTATGGGGGAAGTTGTTCAACGTCTTGGAAATGCAGGACTGAAATTAAATGGGAGGAAAGCTCAGCTAGTTCAGACTTCTGTAACCTTCCTGGGAGTAACCACTGAGCCAGGAAGACGATCCATTGATCCTAACTGGGCTGCAGTAATAGCCCAATAAAAGAAGCTAGAGCCCTGGCAGTGGGGGGCGAGGTAATTAGGCAAACTGGGTTTTGCAGAGAATTCATTCCCCGATGCAGCTCTTTTACAGCCCTGTCAAGGCTGTTCCCCACTCTGGAACTACAAATGCAGAAGTGGGGGCCCGCAAGGGAGCTTCACAACCTTGCCCCTACAGGCTCTGGTTACAAACACTTCCCCCCAGAATCATAATACACAGATTTTGGGGAATTTGCTGCCACCATCAAGTGCTTTTTGATCCCTAACCCCCTCCCCCAGGGGTGAACACTTGAAATCACCCCGGGGCACCCCAAGCTCTTTCCCCCAAAAGAGTTTGAAAAAGAAATGAGAAAAAACAAGCTGCAGTCTCTGGTAGCTGACCCCTCAGTCAGAGACATGCAGATACAGACAGACCTTCCAGGACACAAGAATCACCTTAAAGTGTTTTGTATTACAAAACAAAAGATAAACTTGAGAAAGCAGACTTGGTTGCTAGATGTTAGAGCAACTGAGGAAAACAAATTAAAACAGAGAAAAATCTCAGCACAATGCTTAGATGGTAAGGGGGGGAGAGGAGGCAGAGATTCACACAGAACAGTTCAAACTAAACCACAAAATAAAGAAAATTCCCCTGAATGCGACTGGATTCACTTTTCCCTTTACTTCCAATTTTCTCTTGGTTCAGTCCACTCCCATGCCCTGAATTCCTTGGAGGCATGGTAGTCCTGCCTGGGTTTAAATCATTCTGTCTCTCTCAACTCCTGGTTTGTCTCTCCCGCACAAAGAAAGCAGGTAGGGAACCTATATCCAATTCAAATTCCAAGCCTCTAGCTGGATTGGCTCTCCTGACCCCTGGCTGACACCTGGGTTAACCCCTTAGTTACTGGGTGCTGGTCAGCACTCCTCCTGATCATGACATGCCCCCCCCCCCCAATCACAGACAGTGCTGGACAGGCTGGACCACACTGGCCATGATTTCTTGGAGGTCTAGGATAAAACATAGTAAATGTAGTGTGTGCATGTACTTATTAACTATCAAATACATGAGAATCAAACAAACCCCTTCCACATCGGTGGAGTACAATGACTGATATACAGGGAGAGTCCTAAGTAGATTTCTTTCAGAGCATCAGTTTTGCAGGGCTTTTTTGCAAAGACCCTCATGTAGTAAGATGAGGGCCTAAAACATAAACCAATGCAGCACAGGTCTGGTCTGAGGCCTGAGGCCTAGCTAACAATGGACAAAACATGGCTAACATAAAGCAAAGCTGAGTTGGGGGCCTGCCTCTTGCTCACAGCCCTGTTCATGCCAAGTTCTGTAAGCTGAGAGTGCAAAACACTAATTGGTAATAGGCCCAGGTGCAGAACAATAATTGGTACTGGGCATAAGTAGAAAGCACATGAGCTCACTAGCTCATTAAAAAAGACCTTGGTACCCACTCCTCACAGATACTGACCCAGGTTCAGGAAAGGGTCTAGAATGACAGCATGATGGATAGAGATGATCTAGTCAAACCACGAGGTACAGGGTGATGGGTGGTATCTAAGTAGTGTCAGAGGGTGGTAACCTGATACGTCAGCAGTGAGGTGTGACTTGTTGTACCTGTATATGAGGTGGTGTCTTGGGGGGGGACAGCCTTTGTATGACCTAGGGGGCAGTGGGACCTCCCACTGATTGAGTCATTCCATTGTGGCAAGTACATATGAGTAGTGGTTTAGTAGAGTCTACTGACAGCTATTACTGTACTTCACTTAGCAATGAACCTGGCCTGGCACCTTCGATCCTTATCTGGTTTGTGGTCTTTGGGGGCTCTCTTGGGGTCTGCTGTGGAGACTAAGTGCAAAAGTCAACACGGCACACATCACTGAGCACACACGCAAGCAGCCTTCTGGTTATCATCAGCAATGGAGCCAGAGACCTGTGAGGTCACCTTGGCAGTAAATCCCGACCACCCTCCCTGAAGAACTGCACCTCATATCGTTGCCGACTCATTGCAACTGCCCCTTAACCAACCAAACTCTCAATCCCAAAATCAAATTTAGAACAGCGTGGGGTCCTGCTCCAAAGCTCAATTGACCAGGTTCTGTGCATCCTGACAAATACACCACTGTAACATCCCAGGCTGGGTCTTGGCACCGCTGAGGGCATAAGCTCAGGGCGAATTGCTCAAAACCAGGGCTACCTACAGCCCTTGACAGGAGACCTTTCCCAAATAGGCCACAAACCAGTCACCCAGAGCGCTTCAGCTGCCAATCTGGCCAGCAGGAAGCCTCACAAGCAAAACCCCTCAGGCTGTCTCTAGACTACAGGTTTTTTCCGAAAAAAGTGGCCTTTTTTCGAAAAAAACTATACCTGCGTCTAGACTGCCGCCGCGTTCTGTCAACAGTAAATCGAAAGAATGCGGCGGTTTTGTCGACAGCGGTAAACCTCGTTTTACGAGGAATAACGCCTTTTTCGACAGATCTGTCGAAAAAAGGTGTGTGTGGACGCAGGGAGCCAGTTCTTTCAAAAAAAAAAAAAAAAAAAAGGCCTCCAGGAAGAAGCCCTGGTGGTCAGTCCAGCCTTTACATGTTGAGCACCTCTGTGGTTCCTGGCCGCAGCCTCTTAAAGGCACAGGCACCCAGACAGGCATTGCTGTCAGGAAGCCAGCCAGAACACCTGTGCCAGCCATGTCCCAGCCTCAAGGGCCCCCTGGCCCTTCTCAGGACAGTGAGGAGAACCCACCCAGGGGCACCAAAAGGTGGGCAGCAGCCTGGTCTGGCCCAGAAATAAAAAACCTCCTGGAGCTCTGGTCCCAGGAAGAGGCCCTGCAGGCTCTGCAGTCGTGCCGCAGGAATGCGGACACATATAATCGCATGGCCCAGGGACTGGCCAAGAAAGGGCATCACCCCCGCACCATGGACCAAGTCAGGGCCAAGGTCAAAGAGCTGCAGCAGGGATATGCCAAGGCCCGGGAGCAGAGCTCCCACTCTGGGGCAACCCCACAGAGCTGCCCTTACTACCAGGAGTTGGAGCACATCCTGGGCGGTGGGGAAGCCCAGACTCCACTGAGTGTGGTGGAGTCCGGGTTACCCCACCACATCATGGACCAACCCCTGAGGGAGGATGACGAGGCAGGAGAGCTGCACCCAGAGGAGGAGGATGAGGAGGAAGAGGAGGCAGCAGGGACCCTCTCCCAGGAGCTGGTCCTCCAGACCCCAGAGGCCTCCCAGGCGTCCGTGGACATCGGGGAGGGAACATCAGGTGAGTGCTTTGAGGGGTCACCACACATGGGCGGGTTGGCAGTGTGGGGGGCCATCTAGTCCCATTGCCACTGTGGGGCCCCTGTGATGCTTTCAGGCCACTGCCCAACTCACATGCGGTGTCACGTGTAACACCCCTGAGTCTCCTGTCCAAAGGAGAGCCCCTGACAGCCACGGCATGCCCTCGGAGACAGCAGGGGTGCACACAAACATTGATTGTCTCCTCTTCTTTTCCTCCACAGCTGGACCCTCTACCCAACAGGGGAGCACCACACCCACCCCACCACCATCCTGGACCCGTGGCACCCGCAGGCACTGGTGTGTCTACACAGACCTGCTGAAGGAGCACGTAGTGGCCCTGCAGGACCTCAACAGGACCCTTCAGCAGAGGACAGAGGCGGAGGCCAAGTGGTGCACCAGGCTGCTGGATGAGCTGGTCCAGCAGCGCACTTCCATCTGTGCCACTATGCGGGAGGTCCTAGCCTTGCCTGCCCCTGCCCCTGCCCCGGGCACCGCTCCTCCTGAACGCCAGGCCCCTGCTCCCCAGCCCCTCCAGTCCCCCCTTCTCCCCAGCCCCCGAGCCCTCACAGGCCCAACAGCTGCCCCCCCCTCGTGCCCAGGCCAGGACTGGCTCTCGCCCCACCCAAGCCGAAAGCCATGGCAGTGCCAGGACGCAGGAAGGTGGCAGGACCCTGCGATCAGGGAAGCAGTGGCCTACTTGAGCCCCTCCCCCCTCCCGATGTTCAGTCCCCTATCACCCCAGTGAAAGGACATTTCAGTTATAGAACAAATTCTTTACTTTTGAGTGACAGATTTACTTTGTTTATAAACAGTTGAACGGTACCAAGAGAAAGGTGGTTTATACACAGTTAGCACATTTTCTGTATTGCTTACTGTTTCTAATAAAAAAACAATTTCTGTTTCCAAAGAAAACCGGGTGTGTATGTATTTATGGGAAGAGAGTGAGGGTTGTGGAGGGAAAGGTAGGGGTGGGCCAGGCCAAACCCCCCATGGGGGAGGCCCTGGGGAGAGTCAGTGGGCTCCTTCAGAGAATCTCTCCCTCAAGGCCTCACGGATTCGGACACCAGACTAGTGAGCCTGGCGGATGGCAGCCGTCCAGGGCTGTTCAAATGGCCTGTCCTTGCCATCAGCACTTGTCCCTCACCCCGGCAGGAAGGCCTCCCCTTTCCTCTCCACCAGGTTATGGAGGGCGCAACATGCGGCCACCACCTCCAGGATGTTGTGTTTGCCCATCTCCAGGTGTGTGAGGAGGCAACAGAACCTCCTTTTCAGACGGCCGAAGGTGCATTCCACCTGGATGCAAGCCTGGCTAAGATGCATGTTGAAAAGCTCCTTGCTTGCATCCAGGTGGCCGGATGAGCCACGGCATCAGTGGGTAGGCCGCGTCAGCCACTATGCATACTGGCATCTGCATGTCCCCGAGTGTGAGGTCCCGCTGGGGGAAAAATGTTCCTTCCTGCAACCTGCGGTACAGGTAGGAGTTGCGGAATATGCGGGCATCGTGTGCCCGCCCCGACCACCTGGCACAAATGTCCATAAAATGTCCCCGGTGGTCGACCAGGCTCTGCAGCACCATGGAATAGTAGCCCTTCTGGTTTATAAATTGGGCTGCTCGATGGGGTGGTGCGCAGATTGCGATGTGTGTCCCATCAAGGGCTCCTCCACAGTTCGAGAAACCAAGGGCAGCAAACCCGGCTATGATGTTGTCCAGGTCCCTCTTCAGCAGCTCCGCATTGATGGCCCTCACCACCTGCAACACGAGACAAATACACAGACAGAAACCAGGGAGTTAGACAGGTTACACTGCTCTACAGCCAAAATGCTTCTGAAATAAATGTAGTCAAACTTTACTAATTCTGGGTCACTGAGAACGAAAATGATGCTTAAAATTGTTGATTGGCTCTAGTTTTCAAGATATGCTATTGGGTCAGTATATACGACCCTTGACTTGGGAATGGTGGAGGATAAGTGAGTTATAAAGGGAAGGGATCTCAATTTAAACCAGAAGGCTACGTCTAGACTGGTGCGCTTTTGCGCCAGAGCTATGCAAATGAGGCTCAGCATTGGAATATCGCCAAGCCTCATTTGCATAGCTAATGAACCACCATTTTCACGGAAGAGGCTCTTGCGCAAGACGGGGCTGTCTACATTGCCCCTTCTTGCGCAAGAAAAACCCTTTTGCGCAAAGCCATTATGCCTGAAAATAATCGGCATTGCAGGAGGAGTAATGGTAGTCCGAATTAGGGGCTTTAGTTCGAACTACCTAGCCCGTGCCGCCGCGGGCAGGGAGTCTGAACTACCGGGCATTTAAAAATGGCAGCGCTCGGGAACATGCAAATAAAGCCTGGGATATTCTAATCCCGGGCTTCATTTGCAACTTCAGATTACTACATTAGCCAACCTAGTTCGAACTAGGGTGGCTAGTGTAGACATACCCTTAGAGACTACCAATATATATATTGTGGCAGGGTCAGTCCCACTCCTGGGCCCCTGACCCCTGTTCAGCCCACTGTCCCACAGTCTAGAAGTCACAGTAATATGGCTCACTCGCCTTGGTTTGAGTTTTGTCATCTCCCTGTAGTCTTTTAACAAGGTCAATGTTGTTCTCTTGGCTCCTCCGGTGTCTTTCTCTCTCCAAACTCCTCCTCCACTCTCCAAAACTCCTTCTCAATTCGCTCCACACTCCCATAACTCTCCAAACTCCTTCTCAGCTCTTCTCCCCCCTCACCCACAGGGAGGGTTCTTAAATAGGCCTCCAGGCAGCCCTAATTGGTTTCACCTGGACCTTAATTGATTTGCAGCCGCCCTGTCCCAGCTGCCCCTACTGAGCCAGGATTCTAGACTGGCTGTATCTCCTGACTTCGAGGCGGAGAGAGGAAACACTTCCACTGACCACGGAAGGCTGCTGGTCTGGGCTTGTTCTGCTTTTCCTCCCCTGCACCCCTCCCCTCCTCTTTTTGGGAGGGGTGTGTGGGGGAACTACTGGGGTTGTGGCAGGCAGGCCCTGGCTACATTCTGGGCCAGGTCCCTTTTTCTCTCTGCCTGCTCTGTTTGCAGGCAGCCTTTCCCCACCCCCACCCCTCAGCTGGCTGCAGGAGCTGCTGGGGGTGTGGGGGTGGACAGGGGGCCTTTGCTGCCCTCATCCTGGTGGGGGGAGCGGGACCCCCATTTTCCATCTTTTTTGGGGACTGCCTGGCCCCTTTCTTCATTGCTGCAGGCCTGACTTCACCGTTCCTGCAGCTGCTGCTCCTCTGGAGTGGAAGAGGTAAGGGGGCTGCTTTATAGCAGCTCCTGGGGTTTTTTCCTTCCTCCACAAGTTTGTGGGGTGGGTGAGTGTTTGTAAGGGGCCTCTTGCCATCTGGGCCCCTAGGTGACAGCTGGCACAGCTTTTGTGGGGTGCTGGGGGTGGTTCCTCTGCTCCTGCTGTCTCCCCTGCATTGCTGCTGCTGCTGTTGCTACTCCTCTCCAGCCCCAGGCGCTGCAGGGGCCATCTCCATCCTTGGCCCCACTGCTCGCCTCCCGCCCCTCCCTTGCTTTGGTGGGTCCTGCAGCAGGTGCAGTGAGCCTGCCACTCAGGCACCCGTGGGCATACTAGCTTCCTTCCTCCCTGCAGTGTCTTGCTGCCCCCTGCTTTCTTGAGTAGACCCCTCCTCACAGCCTGCATTCCCTCTCCTCTACCCATGTGCCCATGCTCCCCTCTGTCATCTCGTTTGGTGCCTGAGCCTTTCCATTCTTCTTTAGTTACCCTCCCCAAACACCGTTTCACTTCCCACGTGTCTTTCAATAATTGACCCTCTCACATTCCCAGTGCAGCCGGAGGAGCCGCTCTTATCGTCCTGTGCTGGGAGCTGTATTCCTTACTCCTTCCCCTTTTCCCTGTCTGAACTGTCACCTCCACCCCACTTCCAGCCTAGTGGGGAGCGTGAACCTCCTTCCTCCTCCCCTCTCCCTCTTTGTTCCCTCCTGGTGTTTTTGGTCCTCCCCTAATTGTTTGTTTGTCTGTCTGTCTGTCTGTCTGTCTTTCCTTCCCACCTACGACCACAATGGAGGGGTTGTCCAGCGACACCCTGCCAGACCTCCTGCCCACCCCTAAAAACAACAACCCCTCTGAGGCTGCCGGGCCCCCCGTCACTACGGCAAAGGGAGCGGACATGGACGGGGACACCGGGACCTCGACCGCCTCTGCCGCGGCACCTCCCGACACCTTTAAAGAACTTCCCCTGAAGGGTAGGAAGGGCCGGGGGACCAAGAAGGGCAAGAGCCCCGCCCGGAAGGCAAAACCTCCTGAGGCGAGGGCTCACTCCCCGGCCGCGACCCATCTGCTGGCCGCGGCCCCCCCTCCTTCCCGCTCCCCTGTTCCTTCCACCAGCTCTGGGGGCAACGGTGTCCCGGGCCCCAGGGCGTACGCCCAGGTAGCCGCCACCCCACCTGCCGCCTCCTGCCGCCTCCCGAATACCATCCCCGGCGGCGGCCCTTTCCCACCTTGACCAGGAGGCACGGGGTCCGTTGTCTCCTGGTGGCGGCCTCGCCCCACGTGGAGACCCACGTGCGGGCGTTGGCACGCGGTGGGACCCGCGCCGTGGTGGCGGCCTCTAGGATGTTCGGGAGGGTGGTATTCTTCCTGGCGCCCGAGGCCGCCGCCCAGGAGGCGGTGGAAAGGGGTTTGGCGGTGGGGAGTCCACGTTCCTCGAGCCTTTGGAGGACCTGGGCGCACGGGTGGTTTTGTCCTCCGTTCCTCCCTTCCTCCCCAATGCCGCCCTACTGCCTTTCCTCTCCACCCTGGGAGGCCTCTGTCAGTCCTGAGTCCCTTCCTCTGGGCTGCAAAGATCCTACCCTCCGCCACGTCCTTTCCTTTCGCCGGCAGGTACAAATCCAACTACTGCCGGGCGGACGCGGGCGGAGAAGCCCTCGAAGGGTCATTTCTGGTGCCCCATCAAGGCCCGGTACCGGGTGTACTACACCATGGGGGAGGCCCGGTGTTTTCTCTGTCGGGCGACGGGGCACGTCCGAAGGGACTGTCCCCTGGCCCGGTTTGGAGAGGCACCCGGGACCCCCGACGCCCGGGAGGGCACCGGCCCTACCATCGCCGGTGGCCCTGACGGTCCGGACCCTGGGGTCGCCTCCTCCGACCGTGACCGTCGTCAATCCCGCTCGGGTTCCTCAGGGCCCAGACGAGCGTGCGGGTGCTGTTGCTGCCACCGCCAAAAGCGGCAAGGCCGGGCCCGCGGGAGGAGAGGGCGGCGGGTCAGTGACGGGACTCGGGCAGGACCTACCTCAGGGGAGGCATCCTTTCCCCTGCTGCCCAGCCCTCATCTACCCTTGCCCTCCCACCACCGCCTCTTGTCCCCTGGCTCTTCCTCCATTCAGGCCCAGCCCTCTTCCTCCGAGGGATGGGAGCTATGCGATGGGGAGGCGCCAAAGCGCTCGGCATTCCACCCCGCCCACTCAGGAGGAGGATAACCTCCTGCACCTATGGGGATGGACGCTGGAACCGTCCCCACCCTCTGAATCTCGAACGATTCACAGCACCACAAAGCGATTGAGGTGACCGCGCGGTTGCGGGAGAGGTGAACACCTCCCTCCCGGGTCCCTGCAGGAGGGGGCGTCCATGGAAGATGCTCCCACTGTTCCCACCTCCGTTGAGGGGCGGCCGCTGACCTCGCCACCGACAAAGATGACCATCTGGTGGCGGGCGGCGGGCTCGCCTTCCTCTCTCAGGAGGTGGAGGCTTTGGGGCTAACCCGGCTGCCTCAGAGGGGATCATCAGGTCCTGGAGGGACAACAACCGACCTCTCCTTCCCCTTCCGACTGCTATCCCTTCTCCTGCCTCTGAGTTGCCCCAGGGCGCGACCATCTGCCCGGCCATCGGCAGCGTGCCGCGGCCGCCGAAACCCTTGAGGCTCTCAGCGGAAGGGAGCTCCTGCTAACAACCGTCACCCCGGTGCTGAGGCCTCTGGTGCTGCACTCTCTGTGGCACTGGAGCCCAGCACTGGGGAGAGTATTACTACCCCTACCGTTGCCACCGATTCTCTGCCCTGCAGGCGGCACCGCCCCCGATGCCTCCTCCGCTGAGGCTTCTTGCTCTCCTCCTTCTCCTGCTCCCTGTTCCAACCCCTCCCAACTGAGCTTCCGCCCCTCTTCCTCCTCCCCGTCCTTGTCTTTTCCCCAATCCTTCACCTCTTCTTCCCCCACTCCCCTTCCTCCTCTCCCTCCTTTTCCTGATCCCCTGCCTGAACTCTTTTCCTCCCCTTACTCTGTTACTGCCGCCCCTGGGGTTGCCACGTTTCCTCCAGACGTTGGCCCCCGGGAGGCGGTTTTTGTTTCTCCTGCTCCCAGCACATCTGGGGCCGGTCTCCCTCCGCCACTGTCCTCCCAGCAGGAACCTCGGACGCCCCGCATCCCGGTGTCGATGGGTCACGGGGCTCAGGGAGGGGTCGGGCCCCAAGGCATTCGTGGGCCTGAGGTCCTGACTCCAGATGCGCTGAAGGGCGAGATGCGTGCTTTCTTGGAAGACATCCGTGGCTCCAAGAACAAGGTCGCTCTCGCCCTTCAGCGCTGGGGAGATTTTCATCTAATCCTACAAATAGTAAGGGCCCTCTTGGGGAGGGCAAAGGGACCGGCGGCGGGAGGCCACGGCTTACCAGCGGGTCCGTAGCTTCCGCGACGCTCTGCTCGCTTTGGGCACGGACACGGTTTGCTGCGAGGCCCAATGGGGTCGTTGGCACTCCTGCCGGCAAGAATCTTCCCCAGCCCTCTCGATGCCGCCGCTCATCTTTACCACTCTAAACACCCGGGGCTGCGGGTCGGGTTTCCGTAGGTGTGAGGTACTCTCCTTCCTTCGGAAGGGGAGGTACTCTGTCGTATTCCTCCAGGAGACCCACGCAGCCCCGGAAGCCGAGGCTAGCTGGCGGCTGGAGTGGGGGGACAGGGTTTATTTCAGCCACCTGTCGGCCCGTCAAGCCGGGGTGGCTACCCTGTTCTCCCCGAACCTGCAGCCCGAGGTGCTGGGAATCGCCGAGGTCGTGCAGGGTCGCCTGCTGCATCTCCGGGTTCGGATAGAGGCTGACGCTAAATCTTGTCAACATCTACGCCCGTCGTCCGTCTCGGAGAGCCGCTTCTATCAGCGGGCGTCTGCCTTCCTCGGCTCTTTGGATCCCGGCGAGTGCCTGGTTCTGGGCGGGGACTTCAATTGCACCCTCGAGGACCGGGACCGTACGGGGCCCGAGACGTGCCCGGCCGCCGCGGACGTCCTCAGGGAGATAATAGACCACCACTCCCTGGTGGACGTCTGGCGTGACCTCCACCTGGGCGAGGAAACGGTATTTACCTACGTCCAGGTGGTGGGTCGTCGGTCTTTCCACTCCCGGTTGGACCGCATTTATCTGTCTCGTCATCATCTCTTACGGGCCCACTCCTCCAGCATCCGGCCGGCCCCATTCTCGGACCACCATTTAGTGGCCGTGAAGGCCTCTCTTTCTTCGGAGAGGCCGGGGCCGGCCTACTGGCATTTCAATAACAGCCTGCTGGGAGGACGTGGGCTTAGCGCCTTCCGGAGTTCTGGCTGGCCTGGCGCGGGTGGCGGTGCGCTTTCCTCGGCACGCGGTGGTGGGATGTGGGGAAGGTGCGCACGCTGCTCTTCTGCCGGGACTACACCGGGAGCCAGCCGGCGGAGGGATGCGGCGATGGAGCAGTTGGAACGGGAGGTTTTAGAGCCAGAGAGGCGGCTGGCCACAAGCCCTGAGGATCCGCCTCCGCTGAGCGCATCCGGGAGAAGCGGGAAGAACTCCGGGCCTCGAGGACCTTCGAGCCCGGGTGCCTTTGTTCGTTCTCGTATCCATCTCCTTCGGAGATGGATCGAGGCTCCCGCTTCTATGCCCTGGAGAAAAGAGGGGCTAAAAGGCACATCGCCTGCCTTCTGGCGGAGGACGGCACCCTCTCACGGATCCGGTGGAGATGCGCGAGAGGCTCGCGCCTTCTACGCCTCTCTCTTCTCCCGGATCCGACCGACGCCGACGCCGCAGGGTTCTCTGAACGAACTCCCGACGGTCAGCGCGGGCGACCGGGACCGGCTAGAGCTGCCTCTCTCCCTGGCCGAGTTCTCGGAAGCCCTCCGCCTCATGCCCACCAATAAATCCCCGGGCACGGACGGGCTGACCGTGGAGTTCTACCGCGTGTTCTGGGACGTCCTCGGCCCGGACCTTGCTAGCGTCTGGGCCGAGTCCTGGAGAGCGGGTCCTCCTTTATCGTGCAGACGAGCCGTGCTCGCCTTGCTGCCCAAGAAGGGGACCTCCGCGATCTGAGGAATTGGCGCCCGTCTCGCCTCAGCACGGACTATAAAATCGTTGCTAAAGCCATCTCCTGAGACTCAAGTCCGTGCTGGCGGACGTGGTCCATCCAGACCAGACCTACACCGTCCCGGGCCGTACCATCTTCGACGCAGGCGAGCTCCCTCCCGCCCGCGCTTCAGGCCATCAGGTGGAGCGCGGGTCCGCTGCTCTATCTCGGCGTTTTTCTCTCTGCCACGCATCCCTCTTCGCCGGAGAACTGGCAAGGTTTAGAGTCCAGGGTGGCTGAGCGATTGCGGAGATGGACGGGACTGCTCCGGTGCCTCTCCTGCGTGGGAGGGTACTGGTGCTTAACCAACTAGTCCTGTCCATGCTCTGGCACCGTCTCAGCACCCTGGTCCGCCCCGGGTTTCCTGGATCAGATCCAGCAGCTGCTACTGCGTTCTTCTGGCCAGGACTGCATTGGGTCTCTGCAGGGTTCTCCATCTTCCCTGGAGGAGGGAGGGCAGGGCCTGACGTGTTTGCGCGCACGCCGGGTTCGTGTCCTCCGCCTCCAGGCCCTGCAGAGGCTCCTATTTGATGCAGGTAGTCCGGCGTGGAGCACGCTGGCGCACACTTTCCTTCGCCGCCTCCGAGGGCTCCGATATGACCGGCAGCTCCTTTATTTGAGAGGTCTTCCGAGACCTCTCCGAGCTGCCGCCTTCTACCAGGACCTCCTCCGGGCCTGGAAGCTACTAGGCGACCAGGCCCTTGGGAGCCACCGTGGGGCAGACCTCTCTCGCGGAGCCCCTGCTACACAATCCCCATCTACGTGTGCAGGCGGCGGAGTCCCCTCGGTGCGCCAGAGGCTGGTCCTGGCAGAAGTCACAAGGATCGGAGATCTCCTGACTACGACCGGGAGACTGGGTGGATCTCGCGCGCCGCCCAGCGCATGGGGCTCTCCACCCTACGACTCCCGGCGCGTGCTTCAGGAGGTGAAGGACGCTTTGCCGCCCGCGCCGGGTTTACCTCGACAAGGTCCTGCGAGAGGGTGAACCCGCCGCCTCACCCCTGGCCCGCGCCGATCTATCCGTCGGCCCTAAGCCCCGCTGCACCTCCCGACCGCCTCCCCTCGTCACCGAGCCGGCTGCACGCGTTGCAGCCGGTCCCCTTCCGAACCGCGCCAAAGAGTCACCTGTACACGCTCGTGCTTCACACGCTCCACTTCCCCACCCTCGTGTCCCGCCCAGACAACAAGTGGCGGGACCTCCTACCACCAATGGAGGGTGGGGAACCCCGTTGGGCCAGCCTCTATTCGACCTTGGTTCCACGGCCCACCGGGACATCTGCTGGAGAATCCTGCACGGAGCTGTGAGCACGGGCGTGTACTTGGCGCGGTTCACCCCACCCCGACACGTGCCTCTTCTGTGGCGTGAGGAGAGACCCTGGCGCACATCTACATCGAGTGCGCCAGGTTACAACCCCTCTTTCGCTCCTCCAGAACCTCCTGTTGAGGTTCTGGCTGCACTTTTCCCACTTGTTAATTTATGCACACCCCATCCGAGGCCCCACAAAGTCGCTGGACCTCCTGGTCAACCTCCTGGCTATCGCCAAGATGGTAATTTATAAGACCAGGGAGCAGAGGTTGGCCGAGGAGGAGCCTGCGACTGTGGGGCCTATTTCCGCTCCTGCATCCGCTCACGATCCGGGCAGAGTTCCACTGGGCGGCGCCCCGCTGGCTCTCTCGAGACCTTCGAGGGGCAGTGGGCGCTGTCCGGGTTCTCTGCTCGGTGTCCCCATCCGGTTCCCTTGTTTTAGCCTCTTTGACCTCACACCTGTCCTTGTTTTCTTTTATTTGTCCCAAGTAATTACTTGGTTTCTGGGCTCAGTGGACCCTCCCCATAGGCTGGGGGCAGGTCCTTCAGATGTGGACGGGCTAACGCCCGCCCACCTCCCGGATTCCAATAGGCACCCCTGCTCTGTCACAATATATATATATATATATATATACACACACACACACACACTAGGGGGGCGGTGCCCCCTGCTCGTTACACTCGCCAACCCCCCTCTCCAGGGATAAGCAGCTCCTACTCTCCCCCCTGGCCGCCAGAGTGGGCCAGGTTGAGGTGTAGCAGCCCTGGCCTGCCCCGGCTCTCCCTCCAGCCGCCGGGGGGGGCAGTTGGGTCAGACCAAGGCTCACCCGGCTCTCTCTGCTCTGGCTGCTGGGTGGTTGGGCTGGGCTGAAGCTGCAGCTGGCCCAACCCTCTCCCTCTGGCATGGAGGGGGCGTGTGGGGGGAGAGGGTGTGGTGCCTGGCCCTCTCCCTCTGGCAGGGAGGGGGAAGGGGGCATGGCACCTGGCCCTCTCCCTTTGGCTGTGACAGGGGAGGCCACATGGCTCTGCCCCCCCTGCCGGCGAGGCAAGGCTGCATGGCTCCCATGCACCCCCTCCCCCCAGACCACCGGCAATGCCGCACATGTCCTGCACGCTCCCCTCTCCCCACCCAAGCTCCCATGAGGCTCTGCGGCTCCTGCATGCACCCCCAACCCCACCTCCCCACAGCTCCCAAGTGCCCCACCTCCCCACCTCAGCCTCCGTATGCCCCCACCTCCCCCACCCGAGCCCTCCCAAGCCCTTGAGAGGTTGCATGACTCCCACGAACCCCTCCCCACACGCACCTGAGCCCCGAGAGGTCGTGACTCTTCCCCGAGGCTCTGCGCACCTCTCTCTCCCCCCCCTCATCCCAGACAGCTTAGGAACTGTGTGCTGGAGGAACTGCGTGGTTCAATTTAAATTCTGGCAACCGCCTGTCTGTGCAGCGCAGAGCCAATAGGGGATAGGGGTGGGGGCCGGGAGATAAAGTAGGGCAGCTGCGTGGCCTCTCCCCAGAACACCGGGGATGGGGGAAGCCACATGCCCCGGGAGCCTCGCAGCTTCTGCCACCCTTGCCGAGGCAGGTCGCAGCATGGGGGAGGCTGCATGGCTTGCGGCTCCCATGGAGCACAGAGAAGGGGAGGCCACGCAGCTGAGGGCAGACGGAAGGGCTGCAGGATAGAGAGTGACGCATGACGTCACTCTTGTTGTCCCGCAGGAAAAACCTTTTTAAAGTATAGTAAGAGAGTATCGTGAGCTTTTGTGGGCAAAACTCACTTCCGCAGATGAGCAGAGTGGAGACTTTATATTTTTGTTAGTCTCCAAGGGTATGTCTACACTACAGTGTTAATTCGAGTTAACTTAATTAGAAATAGTTAATTCGAATTAAGCTAATTCAAAATAACGCATCTATACACAAAAACTATTTTGAAATAGCTTTTTGCTATTTTGAAATAGCGTCCCACACTGAGTGGACCCTGAACCGGTTAAGGCTGGCCGGATCCAGTGCCGGAAGGGCATCAGGTTAGACTTAGTGTGTGGGGCTGCTGCCTGAGGCTAACTGAGCTCTGTGCTTAAAGGACCCTACCCCACCCCGGACAGACAGTTCTCAGGGTTCCCGCTGCTTGTCTCCGATGAGGACAGCAAAGCAGTCCTGTCTTGGAGTGCTCTGAGTGCCCACACTCGGGACAACACAGCACGCGGCCACATGGAGCCAGAGCTGCCCCTGGGCACGCCGGTGCATCTCACGGGGTCGTTGCTATCAGCCCGGCTGCACTTGCTGCAGGCTGCCATCCGGGGGGTCCATCGGGGGGCTGTCAGGATCCAGGAGGCCCTGCGGAGAGCGTCCACCCTCAGGAGCCCTCAGAGCCACCCTGGTCCTCCCCACTGGGGCTGTGCCCCATTCCTCCTCTCGCCTTCCACTTACCCTTCCCTAGCCCCCTTCCTGATGTCAAACAAAAGACACGTATGTTCAAAAATAGAAACTGGGTTTATTGAATAAAACTGGGGATGAACTCTGGGGAGACAGGGAAAAGGAGGTGAGAGGAAGAGAGAGGGTGGGAGAGGAGGGGGAAACCTGGAGGAGGGAGCTGGAAGGGGAAGCAAGGGGAAGAAGGGGAGGGGAAGCTCAGGGCTCAGGGCTGGGGTCTCGCCAGACCAACTTGATTTTCATGCAAACCTGCTCCTGGGTTCGCATGTGGCCTTTGGTGGCCAGGCTGGCAGCTATCCTGCCATAGACGGCGTTCCTCCTCTAGTGCGGAGATCATGGACGCTGGGGGCATCCCCCCCAAACCTGAATAAGGTCCATGATCTCCACCCTGGACCAGGAAGGTGCCCGCCTTCTCCAGCCCCTGTCAGGTTCCTGGGAGCTGGCAGACTGTTCCTGGGGAGCGGTGGAGGGCTGGCTGGCAGTGGCTTGCTGGCTCATGTTTTGGGGCCACTGGGTTAGGGGCCCCGGTGGCCACTTCTGGCTCTGGGCTGGCAGGCCTGGAGCTGGCACAGGCACTGTGGCCAGGGTCTACCCCTTTAATGTCTCCGGGCTGGGTGAGAGGAGAGTAAGCTTTCCTGGTTGTGCCCAGAGTGGCCACCAGGGCTCCCTGGGAAGGGCTGGAGGCCCCCTATTTCGAATTAAGTGTCTACACAGCACTTAATTTGAAATAGCTATTTTGAATTTGGCATTACCTCGTGGAATGAGGTTTACCAAATTGAATTATGCTCCGCTATTTCTAATTTATTTCGAAATAGCGGTTTGCATGTATAGACGCTGTTAAAGTTAATTCGAAATAATGGCTGTTATTTCGAATTAACTTAGCAGTGTAGACATACCCTAAGATGTGTGACAGGGAAGGGTAAAAAGCCTGTTAAAATGGAAAAGGGGCAGCTGAGACAGGGCAGCTGCAAACTAATTAAGGGCCAGGTGAGTTGAATTAGGCTGCCACAGGGCCTCTTTAAAAGCCTTCCCTAGGGCAGAAGGAGGGGGGGAGAGAGTGGAGAGGAGCAAACAACCTGGTGATAGAGACTCAGAAAAGCAGAACAGGAGGAACCTCCAGCCCTGCTAAAGGCTGCAGGGGGAGGTGAGGGGCTCTAGCAGGGAGTGTTGAATGACTCCCTATCCCCACGGGGCTAGGAGAGGGCTTACTACTCAGCTGTGACTGGCCCAGGGCTTCAGCCCAATACACTATTCTTTATGCAGAGGGCCAGGAAGGCCCAGGGCTAAAAACTCTGCAAGTGAGGGCCCTGCTGCAGCCCTCAAAGGGTGAGATAGTGGATGGAACAGGGGTCAGGGTCCCAGGAGGGGGACTGACCCGGTCACAGGTGCCACAGGATGACTTTTTTTTAAAGTTACAGACTAACATGGCTACCCTCTGAGACTTTCTACTAAGGAAAACATTCATAATTAGGTAAATATGCCATTGTGTTCTTCATTAATCTTTCAACACACAGTGAATACATAGGTTAGTGAGCTGCTACTTTCATTATCTTTGTATAAACCTCTAAACACTACATAGAGCATGAACTTTGGAAGTAATGTGCCTCCAGAATAGTACAAATATCCATGATCTTTTTAGAAAAGTCAGGAGAAACAGGTGTTTTTTACCACATAGGAAAAAGTTCTAGATGGATAGATGAATTCTGTAAACTAAGCTGTGTTCCTAGATACATTCTAATATGCTGTGTAGAATTATTTTATGTACAGAATAAGAAACCTTAAAAAATGCATAGGCTGCATTTGCATTAATCTTTCTTATGTCATAATCTATAGCATAATGGCATATATATGAATACATTCCCATTATGAGTAAACTGTTAGGCTGCGTCTAGACTGGCAAGATTTTGCAAAAGCGACTGCTTTTGTGCAAAAACCTGCCAGCTAGTCTACACTGGCCGCTTGAATTTGCAAGAGCACTGACTTTGTAATGTACAAATCAGTGCTTCTTCAAATACTTTCACGCTCCCGCTCAGGAAAAAGCCCTCTTGGCGCAAGAATACTTGCGCAAGAGGGCCAGTGTAGACAGGGAAGAACTGTTTTGTGCAAAAAAGCCCTGATGGTGAAAATGGTGATCGGGGCTTTCTTGCAAAAATCGCGTCTAGATTGGCCACGGATGCTTTTACAAAGCATCCGTGCCAATCTAGACGCACTTTATGAAATACTTTTAACGGAAAAACTTTTCCATTAAAAGCATTTCCTCAAAATCATGCCAGTCTAGACGCAGCCTTACTGTATAAAGGTGAAGTGCAAAAAAATTGGGATGTCACTGACTTAAAGTGCCCTCACTAGTAGCTTTCCTTAAAAATTGCCAGTGACTTCAGTAAAATCAGAAAAATGCTGTTCATGGTGCAAACTTCTATGGGTTAAGGAGTTATCTGCTTGATTAAGGAATTACTGCATATTTCAAACCAGAAAGCAAGCAGTTAAAGTATGGGCAGTAGGGGGTGCACTTATAGCACAGTACTGCAACAGCTCAACAATGGGCATTACAGCAGGAGCGTCAATAACAATTCTTCAGACTTAAAGAATTAATTGAAAGCATAAAAAACCAAAACTACCAGTAACTGCCCTCCTGAATGGCTCAAAGAAGTTTGTGGATAAGCTGAGATAGGCCATAAGACATGACCAAGGATACAAGAACTGTGAAGAGGAACAGCAGCGTTTGAGCCTGCCCAGCCCTTTATGTCCTTGTGCTATAGAAAGCAAAACAATGAAGGAGAGCTGAACAGAAATTGTTATTTAAACACAAGAAATATTATCAGTGTTTCTGTATCTTACATGAAATTCAGACTGACAAGTTGCAGCTAATCACAAAAGTCAAAGGCAGCAATACCAATATATTTGTAACCCTTCTGCCAGGTAGGCCTGGCAGTAACCAGGGCTGGGTTCAATATCTTGGGGCCATCTCACATAGAACCGGCTCGAGCCCCCACCCAGTAATCTGGGAAATTCACGCACTTCTGGGCGCCTGAGAGGCAATGCTTCCCACTGCAAGCACAGAGTCTGAGTGTAGGAAAGAAACATTTAATGAAACAGAAAGAGAAGTCATACGGCATTAACTTGGGGGAAAACACCACAAACAGAGTTCATAACCCCAAACATGAGCCAAGCCCCCACCCCAGCCAAGAATGGCCCGAAGTCCAAAAAGTCCGACGCCCCAAAAGTCTCTGTCCCTGGTCCGTGCCACCCAGAGTCCCACAGTTCACCCGCAGGGTTTCACCTCCCAACCTGGGTAGAAATGGGGCGGGGATAGATAGGGGGCACCTTATACGAAACTCCGCCACGCTCCACCAGCTGTCTCATTCCACGCCTCTGGACGCTCCACTGGGCACCTGCTGCCGCTCCACGCCACGCCGCTGATGGCCGCTCCTCGCCTGCCGCCGCTCCATGCTACGCCGCTGATGGCCGCTCCTCGCCTGCCGCCGCTCCACGCCACGCCGCTGATGGCTGCACCTCGCCTGCCGCTGCTAGTCGCCGCCACTTCACTGGTGCAACAGGTCTGGCACTCAGCCAAACCAGTGATTTCAGCTCTCAGTGATTTCAACTCTTTAGCCACCAGCTGGACTGGCAAAGGAATCCAGCTTTCACTGGACTAGCAAAGAAAAGACTCCTCAGGAGTCTGCTTTAGGTCTGTCCTTAAAACAAAGGGGAAAGGTGCAGGCTGGGCCAGTCTTATAGCTCACACCTGGCAGGTGTGAAGCAGGCTGACTCAAACCCTTTAACCCTTTCCCCCAGCTCTGTTCACTCCAACTCTGGAAGGGGGCTTGTTCTTCGAGACCTCTTACCATGATGGTGGTGTCTCTCCTGCAAGCACTGGTGGCATGTTTTACAGTTCCCACATTTAGGGGTAGCATGATTAGTTACCCCCACAGCAGTCCCAAATTATATACAATTCTCCACATTCCATTCCAACACTGACCTTCCATCAGCCCTGGCTGAATGGGATTTACATAGCACACCTCAGATTCTCTCCTGAGCTGTATTTACATATCAACAGTTAACAGTTAATTACCTTGCAAAGCTAAACAACTGTAGTGGGCACACCCACCCCTCCTTTTAGCTGGCTGACAGCAAGCAGAAGTTCAGCCCCTGCTTACATATTCATAAGATTTTCAAATCCCACCCTCTTTTGTCTGTATTCTATACAACAGTGTTTCTTAAACTTTTTAAGACTGAGGAACACCAAACAAATTTTTTTTATAGGGAACACCAAGGATTTTTTTTGTCGAGCAAAAAAAAAACAACAACGCAGCCCCCAGGGAAAATTTGTCTAGCAAAACAAACAAACAAAAAAAACCACTGGACCAGGAGGGAGGGTAGAGGAGGGGACTTGGGGCAGGGTGTCAGAGCAAGCTGGGAATGCGGGGTCTTGGCAGGGGGAGGGGAATGAGGGGGATTTGGGTGCGGGGTCTGGGCATGAGGGGGGATGCTTACCTGGCTTGGCACCCTGCTGCAGCAGGGAAAATCTCCAGGGCGCATGCTCTTGTTCCTGGAGGAGTGGAGAGCTCAGTTCCCCGTCCATGCAGCTGGGAACCCAGTGCAGCTGCAGCACCAGGCCAGGCTTCCTGCTGGCAGGGCGGGGGGGGGGGGGGGGTAGAAACCCCGACCGTCCCCGCCAGATTCAACTCTGCCACTTCCCCAGCAGGCTGGGGAGGGGTGCAGGGGAGAGAGAGCAGCAGTGCACGGGGGGGCAGCAGAGCCTGAGCTCGCTGCAGGCAGGGGGGTGGGCAGCAGAGCCTGAGCCGGGTTCCCCGCAGGCGGCAGTTTTAAAACGCCGAGGTCCGGGAAAGGCTCCTCATCTCCAGCCACCCCTCCCCCTCCCAGCAGCAGCGGCTGCTGTAAAAGTGGACGCCTGCACATGTGGTGGAGGAGGAGGCTGCGACGCACTGGAGGCTCCATGGGACAGGGGCCGTCCTGTGGGCTGGGGGGCAGCTGCAGCAGGAGCTGTCTACGGGCTCTGCGGGGGTGGGGGAGCAGAATTTTTTCTGTTTTCTCCACAGCACACCTCTGACTGCCTCACGGCACACTGGTGTGCCGCGGAACACAGTTTAAGAAATGCTGCTATAGAAGCTTTAAGGTATTCAGACAAACTGTCTAAAAAAAGAGAAATTTTTCATAACTAATATTAACTGATTTATTACCCAAAGGAAACATACTAAAGCCTGACTTATGAGAGCTGCAATCCACTGTGGATAAATTAATTTGAAGACACAAACCTAGGTTTAAATAAGGCTATTTTAACTATAAATGCTAACTAAGTTAATAGAGTAAACCAAACCTAGAAGTTGGTAAAAGAACAAATTTAAAAATAAATTCTGTTCTACGTTTGTACATAAATAATTGCCCATCCAAGCTAGTGACTGATGGAAGTTAGCTTGGTTTGCGTAGAACATTCTACATTCCCACAAGTCTTTTTGTTAAATTCATTAAAAAAATACTAAGTCAGTGTTCATGAAAATGTGCTGGATCAACCACACTGGAAACTCTCAGAGGGGTAGCCATGTTAGTCTAACTTGAAAAACAACAACTAGTCCTCCAGCACATTAGAGACTAAAAAAATATATAAGCAGCTTTTGTGGGCAAAACCCATTTCTTCAGATGAGATGATCTTGAGTGACTCATTGCAGAGAAAATTAAACCAATTTCTTTAAAACAGTATGGCTGAGGTCAATTCAGTACTCTAAAGGCAGTGACTAGATGTTAAAGGGTTTCTTTACAATAATAATGAAATGACAAGCTATTAGTTTTGCATTAATTATAACCAGGGCTCGCCCGAGCGGCGGTGAGCCCCGCTTGCCAGCTGCGCGGTTCTGTGCTCTACGCCGGCTCTTCCGGGGTGTAATCTACTCACCACGGGCGAGTATTACATTGTTTGTCGAGCCCTGATTATAACTATATAGAATTCTATCACTCCTCTTCGTCTCTTTTACATGGTTTATTATGATTATGGCTTTATGTACCTATGCACAATTTAAGATCGATATCCTGGCTGGAATCTAGCAGTTTCCTCAAAATTAGTTCCTTCAGTTTTTCCTTCGGCAAGTCATCCAATTCCATGTCAAACTTGAAGGGTGCTTCAGCTACAGGCTTAAAAAAAATAAAATAAAAAAGAAACAGACATTAGTATTGGTGACGAAGTGGGGATTGTATTCACTCTGCTTGCTTTGTTATTTTGCATGTGATTTCTATTGTCCTGTATTAACCCTGTGTGTGTGCCTCAGTTTACTTGGGCACTGCTCTACTATCTAGATGGGGATGGGGATTTTGGGTGTGTCCTAAGTGGAATGGACATAAGCAAGCACTCGAAGAATCTGAGCCTGGGAGGGGTGTGTGACCAGGTGACACCTTGGGCCTGCAGGCTGGGACCGGTTGCGGAGCGTGTAGGTTTTTCTCAGGGGGCTTGGAGCAGGATGGGGGACCAGGCCCCCCCCCTCCCTCAAGATGGATTGTGTTGACTGTTCCTGGTTCCTGTGCCAACAACAAGTCTGTGCCACGTTGTGTTCCTCTGAACCAATAAATCTTCTGTTCTACCTGCTGGCTGAGAGTCACATCTGGCTGCGGATGGGGGTGCAGGGCCCAGGGGCTCCCCACACCTTTGGTGACAGTATTTAAAAACAAAACCACAAAATTGTCCAGTAAATGTTTAGACAGCAAACAACCTGAAATGGGTAGCACAACAGTCAATCTCTTGATTATCTTTTATATCAGATTCTACCAAGATTTAAATAATTGCTTAGTGAACAGCTTTTCAAAACTTAAACCATACTGAAGAAGTGAAAGTTTGTAGCTGAGCAGCTACCTGAGGACAAATTACAGAGAGACGCTTAGTCTCCATTGTGAAGGCTGAAGATAACTGTCATGGGGCATTCCATAGGCTTTCTGAAAATATGCTTATGAATATGAAATAACTGGAGTATGCTTTATGCAAATTCTTCACATAAGGTATCATTGGAAAGCTTGCAATCTACTGAATATGACTATACCATTTGTATGAATGCGTCATTCCTGTATCTGAAGTTAGAAATATGAAGTATAAACCTGTGTTAAAGTAATTATGCTAAGTGAGGACCATTAATGGTACTTCAGGATCTTGATGGCCCATTGGCAAGAAACAGGCCCATCAACAGGGGTAGGTAGGAGGGGCAGAGAGGACAACCGCCACGGGGCCCAGCAATTCAAAAGGGCCCAGGGCTCCTAGTTGCCACTGCAGCAGTGATGGGGGTCAGAGCCCCAGGCTCTTTAAATCACCACCAGAGCCCCGGCCAGTATGCTCCAGGAGGTGCTGAAGAGCTGATGGGGACAGGCTAGCCTTTCCACCTGAGGCTCCTCCCCATGCACAGCGCTGCCCCCCCACCTTGCCCAGGGACCTGACAAGTCTGTTGCCCACCCCCGGCAAGAAAATAATGAATTGTAAATGGATTTGTTTTTCCTGTAAGCCTAGGAGAGAGGGGCTAGTTGGTCTTACCAAGACATGTAGCCATGTCATCTGATGCTGTACTTCTCACTGAAATTGAGATAAACTTTAAGCAGAGCACAAAGGATTCCCACCTTTAGCAAAACCTATATAAAGCTGGGAAGCCAAACAATAGGGGCCACCAGTCCTGTGAACACCCATTTACCATCTAAGATGTCTGCAGGAAACAACTGAAACTGAACATCAAGAAGAACTGGGCCCAGACTGGAGGCTTTCCAGTCTGTGAAAGAAGATAATTAGAACTACTGTTACGGTAAGGTATTACATGTAACAAATTTCTTAAGGTTAGCTGGCGTGTTTTGTTTTATTTTGCTTAGTAACTTACTTTGTTCTGGGTGCTATTATTTGTAATCACTTAAATCCTACTATTTATACTTAATAAAAATCACTTTATTACTGGGGGGTGGGGGGCAGATGTGCATCTCTCTCTTTACCCTGAGAAAGAGGGTGGATAATATGAGCTTGCTCTGTACAAAACTATATATAAAGTAAGATGGATTTATCTCTGGTTCAGGGCCCAGTGGGGCTGTGCACATGGGCGCTGAGGTGAGCCCCTTTGGCTGCGCCTTCCCGGAGCTGAGCTGATCTCAGTATCTGTGTCAGTGCTGGAGGAGGCTGGAGGGCCTGGCTCAGCAAGACAGAGTAAAGAGGCTGCCCAGGAAGGTTTGCTCAGTGGTATTTCAGGACATCAAGTGACAGTCACAAGGGGATCACTGTGACTGAACCCGTCACACTAACCTTCCATTATAAACCTAATCTTCTAGGACATCAGTCATTATGCACTCCAAATAGATGCTGAAGTGTAGGCAAAAAATGGCAGCTTTGCTGGGCTCCAACAGTGGTGCAAACCACTCTCCTATTGTGCCATTGACGAGAACTGCACGGTTGGACCTGACATACACATGTTCAGTAGTAAGAATAAGCTTATGACCAACATTTTACTTTATGGTTGCCCAGAGAGCTTCGTGCCATACTCTGGCAAATGCCTTCTTGAAGTCAACAAAGATGTGGTAGCTGTCCCGCTGGTGTTGTAAGTACGTTTCACACAGAACACAAAGGTTGAAAAATCTATTCTGTGGTACTTCTTCCAGCACGAAAGCCATCCTGTTTTTCAGTGATGATATTCTCCACTTGTGGCTTCAATCTGTTCAATATGACTTTCAATATCACTTTGATGGGATGGCTAATTAGCTTATGGTCCAATAATTTTGACACAATTGTAGATTGCCTTTCTTTGGCAGAGTGATTATTAGTGGCTGTGGCCATGTGGAGGGCTACTCACCGGCCTGCTAGATCTTGTTGCACATCTTGGTGAGTACATCTATTATTATTTCTCCTCCAAATTTCATCAGTTCATCTGGGATGTTGTCAATACCTGTAGCCTTTCCACTGAGTGATTTCACAGCTCTCTCCACTTCATGCAATATTGGAAAGTCAGCCTCCTTTGTTAGATCTGGGCTGTTTAGGACATCCCCAGAAAAATGGAGATTCTATAGATCAGAGCAACACAGTTTGTCCACCTACTGATGTCCCCCTTTTTTTTTTTGTAAAGCTGTTCCCTTCTTTGTCTTTACTTGAATTGGATTTGGTCCATCTTTCCTTCAGATTTTTACAACCTAGAATCCTCATTTGCTATTTTTATTATTGATTCACTCTTCAATTTTAGAAGATTGTTTTTTGTCCATTTCTCCTTGGCCACCTTCATTCCTTTCTTGATCTTTCTGCCAATTGCTCTGTATTTATTCAGCTCCCCCAGTGATATTGTTTCACGAGTTCTCTTCTAGTGTCACACATTTGCAGTATTTCATTTTTGACTCAAGGTTTTGTCTTGTTACAGTGTTTCTCAAGTATGTCCATTGTTGCCTCCTACATTACAATGTTGAAATTATTGGTTATTGTTTCTATGTTCCTCTAGAGCAGGGGTGGATGAACTATGGCCTGCGGACCACGTCCAACCCATCAGACCTTTTAGTCTGGATCTTGAGCACCCTCTGGAGGGCAGGGTCTGGGGCTTACCCTGCTTTGGCCCTCCAGCCAGAGAGCAGGATCAGGGACTTGCTCTGCTCTGCAGGTGGCCATGCAGCTCCTGGAAGCAGTGGCATGTCCACACTCTGATTCCTACACATGGGGCAGCCAGGGACCTTCACACATTGCCCCAGCCCCCCACTGCTGACTCTGCAGCTCCCATTATATGTTAACCATAGCCAATGGGAGCTGCATAGACGGACGCTAAGGATGGAGCAGTGCACAGAACTGCCTGGCCACACCTCTGTGTAGGAGCTGAAGGGGGGAAGACACTACTATTTCTGGGCACTGCTTAAGATAAGTACTGCTCAGAGCCTGCACCCCAGACCCTCAGCCATGATTCAGTTCCAGCCCTCTGAACCCCAGCCCAGAGCACCCTCCTGAGCAACAAACCCCTCATGCCCAGCCAGAGCCCTCACCCCCTCCCACACCTCAACACCCAATTTCATGAGCATTCACGGCCTGCCATACAATTTCCATACCGAGATGTGGCCCTCAGGCCAAAAAGTTTGCCTACCCCTGCTCTAGAGCAAGCAGCAAAGCAAATCTGCTGCGTGCCAGTACCCACTTTAGCATTCCAGTTTCCCTATACAATCAGGATATCTTTCTTTTGTACTTTATTGAGGTCTTGAAGCTAGTTGTAAAAAATCTTCAATTTGATCATCATCATAGTCTGTTGTAGGTGCATAGATTGTACCACTGTGACATTGAATGGTACTGCCTTTAGATGGATGGAAATAAGCCTGCTGGATATTGGGTGTTATCCAAATATTGACTTCTTGATATCTTTATGCACAAGAAATACTATGCTGTTGACATGTTTGTCCTCTCCACTGTGATAGAGTACATGGCCTTCTTCCGTGAGTACCTCTCCAAAGTTCTTTCATCTGACCTCAGATTCCTAGGAGGTGCCAGATGTATTGTTCCATTTCATGCATGAGTTCTTTCAATTTCCCTATTTGTCTCAAAGTCTTTACATTCCATGTGGCTATGGTGATGTTAGCTCTTCCATGGATCCTCTTTGTGTGTGTGTGTGTGTGTGTGGGGGGGGGGGGGGGGTACGCCTAGTAGTATACTTGTCACATCCACCCTGGTAGGAGATGGATGGTATGATCATTAGTAACCTGGGCTCAACCAATCTGGCATGGACATGGTTGACTTGCTCGTCGTATGTTGTGTCCTGGGCAAATTTCTAACATGGTGGAGCCCATCTGTCTTCAGGCAGCCCCTGTTCAGTCATCTCTTACGACATGCAGAAGGAACAGTGGGCCTATTCTGTCCCTGAACCCACATGTAGGCAAACAGTGCACACACAATTACAACATTTTTTAATATAGAATTGATTTATATAGCTATTGGCAATTTTTCAAGATCGAACTATACAAACTGCATCTTTAAAAGGTTTCTCTGATTTCAATCTACAGTACAATCTACAGTATTTAAGAAATCATTTACCTCATCACTTGGATCATAATATTGCTCCAGGTATGGATGGGTCAAAGCTTGCTCCACTTCAATTCTCTTGTGAGGATTAAAGGTCAACATTTTATCCAACAGATCAAGTGCTAAGAGAAGGAATAATTTTTAAATAAAAAGTCAACATGTGCTGCAAGTTCTACCATATTAAAATAATACATTCACTGGTATTTGAGGGCTAACACAAATACTGCCCTTTGTTTTTAAATGCTAATGGTAGCGTGAAGATGTTTCAGGTTACCCATAATAGGAGCAGAAGAACATCCAAATGTAGTAAGCAGGAATCCCAATATTTTTATTACCCTTTCCATATCAAGTTCATGTTCTCTGATCACTGACTTCCTGTTCACATTGAGAGGTCTCAGAATGCATTAGGTTTTGCAATATTCATAATACCATAGGGCAGTACTAGAGTAAAGAACATGTCTTTAGGGATTCAGTAAGTCAACGTTATTCAGCACTGAATACTTGAAGTCTTCCCCTTGCCATCCACCAATTTCTTACAAGCATAGTTCAGTGGTTTTTATGGACTTTACAAAACTTGGCACATTCTGTACCACTCAACAGTACTTCCACCATTGAGACATACAAAACAAAGGCATAAACCCCCTGAGTTTTAACTATACATTTATTCTGTAAAACAGTATGTCTGAATTCGGTATGTAAGTGGGTCCCATCCCTGAAGGATGGATGAGGCAATCAAAATTGAATTAAAAATTAGGCACAGGTACGGGAGATCGCAGATCCCATTGGCCAGGAACAGTAAATATGGCCAGTATTTGTCCACCCCTGCATTAAACTGTCAGCAACCCACAGCAAGGAATTCTCATATTGACTAAAACTATTTAAGAAGGGGAATAAATCACTGATGCTTGGTCAAGCAGACTCAGTATATCTGCAGAAATAAACTTTTGTATGGTAGACCACCACTTGATCAGATATAAAAAGAGTTGGTCTCTTTATTTAGTTTGGAAGCTTATTTTTACTTGTCTTGTGAACAATATCTTCTGGGTGGGTAAAAAAGTACAGTGCTATAAATAAAGCAATTCCCATATGCATGAATCAGCTCTTAAGACAAAGGTCCCCAAACTATGTGATATGCCTCCATAGAGGGGCAAGGAGGAATGTTTGAGGTGTCATAATGGACCCAGACCAGACCATATGTGGGGTGGGGAGGGAGTATCACCCAGCCCAATCCCTTCTCCACCTCTGCTCCAGCCCACTCCCAGCTGCAGCCTTATAGCTCCCAGCCCCAAACCTAGCTCTGTTCCCAGCCTCAGAGAGGCTTGGCACTGGGCTGCAGCTCTGCTCCCACCAATCTTGAGTGTTAACCCTGATTTTGGCCCTGCTCCCAGGGTTGGCCCCTATCATGCCTGCATCTCCCCCACACCGTGGTAGCTACTACTACTGCTCAAGGTAACAAAGTCCCAAACAGACTGAAGAGCTATAAAGGGTTTCACAAAACTAGATGACTGGGAAACAAAATGGAAGATGAAATTCCATGTTGATAAATACAAAGTTATGCACTTAATCCCAGCTATACACATAAAATGATGGGGTCTAAATTAGGTGTTACCACTCAAGAAAGATCCTGGAGGCACTGTGAATAGTTCTCTGAAAACATCCTCTCAATGTGCAGCAGCAGTCAAAAAAGCAGGGAATCATTAAGAAAGGGATAGATAACACAGAAAATATCATGTCTCTATATAAGTCCATGGTATCCTGAATACAGCGTGCAGATGTGGTTGCTAGCTCATCTCAAAAGTGATATTGGAATTGGAAACAGTTCAGAAAAGGGCAATGAAAATGAACAGGGATATAGAAAAAAAACCAACAAATGGTCTGGTAGCACTTTATAGACTAACAAAACATGTAGATGGTAGCATGAGCTTTCGTGGGCACAGCCCACTTCTTCAGATGACCGGAGTTATGAGATGGGGATATGAAAACTCGAAATAAATAGGAGAGGGGAAGGAGAGGGGGAGAAAAAGGAAAAAAGGAAAAAGATGCTGTCTCACACCCCCCTTCCTATCTATTTACTTTGATTTGCTTAGGTTCAAGTACCCATTCTCCAGATACTTAATGATGCCCTGTCTCACGCACCCCTTCCGTTTTCCTTTTTCTCCCCCCTCTCCTATTTATTTCGAGTTTTCATATCCCCTACTCATAACTCCGGTCATCTGAAGAAGTGGGCTGTGCCCACGAAAGCTCATGATACCATCGACATGCTTTGTTAGGTTGTTACAGAAAAAAACAACAAATGGTCTGGTAGCACTTTATAGACTAACTCGGCTATCCCCTGAAGCTCCAGGGATATAGAACAGCTTCCATATGAGGAGAGATTAATAAGACTGGGACTTTTCAGCGTGGAAAAGGGACAACTAAGGGGTATGAGCGATGTCTATAAAATCATAGAATCATAGAGTACTAGGACTGGAAGGGACCTCGAGAGGTCATAGAGTCCAGTCCCCTGCCCTCATAGCAGGACCAAGTACTGTCTAGACCATCCCTGATAGACATTTATCTAACCTACTCTTAAATATCTCCAGAGGTGGAGATTCCACAACCTCCCTGGGCAATTTATTCCAGTGTTTGACTACCCTGACAGTTAGGAACTTTTTCCTAATGTCCAATCTAAACCTCCCTTGCTGCAGTTTAAGCCCATTGCTTCTTGTTCTAGCCTGACAGAGGTCCTGTCCTCAGAGGCCAAGATGAACAAGTTTTCTCCCTCCTGCTTATGACACCCTTTTAGATACCTGAAAACGGCCATCATGTCCCCGCTCAATCTTCTCTTTTCTAAACTAAACAAACCCAATTCTTTCAGCCTTCCTTCATAGGTCATGTTCTCTAGATCATTCTTGTTGCTCTTCTCTGGACCCTCTCCAATTTCTCCACATCTTTCTTGAAATGCGGTGCCCAGAACTGGACACAATACTCCAACTGAGGCCTAACCAGCGCAGAGTAGAGCGGAAGAATGACTTCTCCTGTCTTGCTCACAACACTCCTGTTAATGCATCCCAGAATCATGTTTGCTTTTTTTGCAACAGCATCACACTGTTGACTCATATTTAGCTTGTGGTCCACTATAACCCCTAGATCCCTTTCTGCCGTACTCCTTCCTATACAGTCCCAGCTTGGTATCAGTGCCCTCCCAGCTTGGTATCATCTGCAAACTTAATAAGCGTACTTTCAATGCCAATATCTAAATCGTTGATGAAGATATTGAACAGAGCCGGTCCCAAAACGGACCCCTGCAGAACCCCACTTGTTATACCTTTCCAGCAGGATTGAGAGCCATTAATAACTACTCTCTGAGTACGGTTATCCAACCAGTTATGCACCCACCTTATAGTAGCCCCATCTAAGTTGTATTTGCCTAGTTTATTGATAAGAATATCATGCGAGACCGTATCAAACGCCTTACTAAAGTCTAGGTATACCACAGCCACCGCTTCTCCCTTATCCACAAGACTCGTTATCCTATCAAAGAAAGCTATCGGATTGGTTTGACATGATTTGTTCTTTACAGACCAGTTAGTTTAACTTCTGTGCCAGGGAAGATAATGGAGCAAGTAATTAAGGAAATCATCTGCAAACACTTGGAAGGTGGTAAGGTGATAGGGAACAGCCAGCATGGATTTGTAGTTTCCTGGGTTGTTCTTATTTCCCTTTTTATAGATGGGCACTATATTTGCCCTTTTCCAGTCTTCTGGAATCTCATAGACTTTGTCAGAAGGGACCATTATGATCATCTAGTCTGACCCCCTGCACAATGCAGGCCACAGAATCTCGCCCACCCTCTCCTAGAATAATCCTCTCACCTATATCTCAGATATTGAAGCCTTCAAATAGTTTGAAGACCCCAAGATGCAGAGAATCCTCCAGCTGTGATCTGTACCCCATGCTACAGAGGAAGGCGAAAAACCTCCAGGGCCTCTGCCAATCTACCCTGGAGGAAAATTCCTTCCCGACCCCAAATATGGCGATCAGCTAAACCCTGAGCATGTGGGCAAGACTCACCAGCCAGACACCCAGAAAGTTCTCTATAGTAACTCCTATCATCCCTCCATTGACCTATTTACCACTGATAATGAATGGTCAATTAGTTACCAAGATCATGTTATCTCATCAAACCATCCCCTTCATAAACCCATCTAGTTTAATCTTGAAGCCAGATAGATCTTTTGCCCCACTACTTCCCTTGGAAGGCCGTTCCAGAACCTCACTCCTCTAATGGTTAGAAACCTTCGTCTAATCTCAAGTCTAAACTTCCTACTAGCCAGCTTATATCCATTTGTTCTTGTGTCCACATTGGTATTAAGCTTAAATAATTCCTCTCCCTCCTGGTATTTATCCCTCTAATATATTTAAAAGAGTGCAATCATGTCCCCCCTCAGCCTTCTTTTGGTTAAGGTAAACAAGCCAAGCTCCTTGAGTCTCCTTTCATAAGACAGGTTTTCCATTCCTCGGATCATCCTAGTGGCCCTTCTTTGTACCTGTTCTAGTTTGAATTCATCCTTCTTAAACATGGGAGACCAGAACTGCACACAGTATTCCAAATGAGGTCTCACCAATGCCTTGTATACTAACACCTCCTTATCCCTACTGGAAATACCTCGCCTAATACATCCCAAGACCATATTAGCCTTTTCACGGCCATGTCACAATGGCGGCTCATAGTCATCCTATAATCAACCAGGACTCCGAGGTCCTTCTCCTCCTCCGTTACTTCCAACTGATGTGTCCCCAGCTTATAACTAAAATTCTTGTTATTAATCCCTAAATGCATAACCTTACACTTCTCTCTATTAAATTTCATCCTATTGCTATCCTCCAATTTACAAGGTCATCCAGATCTTCCTGTATGATATCCTGATCCTTTTCTGAATTGGCAATACCTCCCAACTTTGTGTCATCTGCAAATTTTATCAGGACACTTCCACTTT
The DNA here is from genome assembly GCA_019425775.1 of Rafetus swinhoei. Classification (NCBI taxonomy): domain Eukaryota; kingdom Metazoa; phylum Chordata; order Testudines; family Trionychidae; genus Rafetus; species Rafetus swinhoei. The sequence continues at coordinate 2,166,361 of JAFJHL010000492.1, read as the reverse complement.
GGTGCCAAGGTCAGCAATAAAAGATTAAATAAAATTGGCCCCAAAACTGATCCCTGAGGAACTCCGCTAGTAACCTTCCTCCAACCTGACAGTTCACCTTTCAATATGACCGCTGTAGTCTCCCTTTAACCAGTTGCTTATCCACCTCTCAACTTTCATATTAATCCCTATCTTTTCCAATTTAACCAATAATTCCCCATGTGGTACTGTATCAAATGCCTTACTAAAGTCGAGGTAGATTAGATCCACTGCATTTCCTTTATCTAAAAATCTGTTACTTTCTCAAAAAGGAGATCAGGTTGGTTTGACACGATCTACCTTTTGTAAAACCATGTTGTAATTTGTCCCAATTGCCACCAGCCTCAATGTCTCCAACTACTTTCTCCTTCAAAATTTTTTTCCAAGATCTTGCATACTACAGATGTCAAACTAACAGGCCTGTAGTTACCCGGGTCACTTTTTTCCCCTTTCTTAAAAATAGGAACTATATTAGCAATTCTCCAGTCAAATGGTACAACCCCTGAGTTTAGAGATTTATTAAAAATTTTTGCTAATGGACTTGCAATTTCATGTGCCAGTTCCTTTAATATTCTTGGATGAAGATTATCTGGGCCCCCCCGATTTACTCCCATTAAGCTGTTCAAGTTTGGCTTTTACCTCGGATATGGTAATATCTACCTCCATATCCGTAGTCCCATTTGTTATGTTACCATTATCCTAAGCTCTTCATTAGCCTCATTAAAGACTGAAGCAAAGTATTTGTTTAGATATTGGGCCATTCCTAGATTATCCTTAACCTCCACTCCATCCTTAGTAATTAGCGGTCCTACTTCTTTTTGTTTTTTCCTATTTATATGGCTATAAAACCTTTTACTATTGGTTTTAATTCCCTTTGCAAGGTCCAACTCTACCTGACTTTTAGCCTCTCTCACTTTGTCCCTACATGCTCTAACCTCAATAAGGTAGCTTTCTTTACTGATCCCTCCCATCTTCCACTCCTTATATGCTTTCTGCTTTTCTTAATCACCTCTCTGAGATGCTTGCTCATCCAGCTTGGTCTAACACACCTGCCTATAATTTTTTCCCTTTTCTTGGGATACAGGCTTCTGACAGCTTCTGCAACTTTAACTTAAAATAATCCCAGGCCTCCTCCACCTCAAGATCCATAATTTCTTTAGTCCAATCAACTTCCTAACTAATTTCCTTAATTTATTAAAGTTAGCCCTTTTGAAATCAAAAACCCTAGTCTCAGATTTATTTTTGTTTATCCTTCCATTTAATTTGAACTGTATTAGCTCATGATCACTCGAGCCAAGATTGTCCCCTACAACCATTTCATCTATGAGGTCCTCACTACTCACCAAAACCAAATCTAAAATAGCATCCCCCCTTGTTGGTTCAGCAACTACTGATGAAGGAATTCATCAGCTATCACATCTAGGAAAATCTGAGCCCTATTATTATTACTAGCACTTGTTCTCCAGTCTATATCTGGAAAGTTGAAATCTCCCATGATTACAGTTTCCATGAGTATTTACTTCATTAAAAACATTAAAGAGGTCTCTATCTATATCCAAATTGGATCTCGGTGGTCTATAACACACCCCAAGCACTATCCCAGGGGAGGATCTGATAGTTTTCTTCCCCAATGTGATTTTTGCCCAAACAGACTCTGTCTTCTCCATTCCATCACTTTTTATTTCTTTACAATCTACCTCATCTTTGATATACAATGCGACTCCACCACCTTTACCCTTATTTCTGTCTTTCCTAAACAGCACATACCCTTCAATACCTGTACTCCAGGCATGCCTAGTATTCCACCATGTTTCTGTTATTCCTATAATATCTGGTTTCACTTCCTGGACCAATAGCTCAAGTTCCTCCATTTTGTTACCTAGGCTCCTCGCATTGGTGTACAAACATCTTAGTTTTTGCTGTTTGGCCTCACTCACATTCTTTACCCAATTTGGCACGGACGTTGTACCTCCAATATGACCTATTAGACTAGTATCCACCCTACCCTTCCTCCTTATGTCCATTCTCCTACCCCAGCTATATCCTTTCTTACTTCGTTTTCCTCCTCTCAGTGTTAAAATCTGCCGTAGAGATTACCTGGACATCTCCCAACCGTCTCCCCCAAATTCCTAGTTTAAAGCTCTCTTAATCAGTTGAGCCAGCCTCCATCCTAGAAGTCTATTTCCCTCCCTACTTAGGTGAAGTCCATCCCGAGAGAACAGTCCTCTGTCCATAAATGCCTCCCAGTGACCATACATCCCAAAGCCCTCCTTATAGCACCACTGCCTAAGCCATCTATTGATCATCATAATCCTGTCACATCTTAGTTGCCCTTCTCTAGGAACAGGCAGAATGCCACTAAAGATCACCTGAGCCTCAATTTCCTTGAGCGTCCTCCCAGCCTAGCATAGTCTCCTTAATTCGTTCCAGCGAGAATCTAGCCGTATCATTTGTTCCTACATGAAGGATGATCAATGGATTCCTTCCTGCTCCTTAATAATCCTCTTCAACCTCAGTTCCACTTCCCGTATCTTAGCACCTGGCAGACAGCACACCTTCTATTCTCTGGATCAGCTCTGGTTACAGGCCTATCTATTCTTCTCAATAAGGAGTCCCCAATCACGTAGACCTGCCTTTTCCTAGTGACAGTGCGATTCTCTGGTCTATCTCTTGCTTCCTCTGGCTGCAAGTCCTTGCCATTCCTGTTTTCCCTTGTAATCCTCTTTAACCCATCCTGTATCCTCCTGATGCTCATTATTGGTTGTCTCCATTAACTCTTCCCCTTTATCTATGGGACTAGCCACTCTTCTCTTCTTCCTTACCCTTCCATCTTCATTATCTACCTGCTGTACCCCTTCTTCATTCTCAACTCCACATACCTGTTCTTGAGCTCTATTTTTCCCTTCACTGACCCATCTTTTCCTCTGCCTGGTTCTCTTAGTCACATGCTTCCACTGTCCATTTTCTTAGCAGTCCCCCTCTGAGGCCCTTAATCCTGCTTCCATCTGCATATCTAAACTTTCCCCTTCAGCCACGTCATGCCTTTGCTCCATCATCTGCTCAAACCCCCTTCTAAACTCGACCAGTTTCCACCTGCATCTCCAGTCCTTGGATCTTTTCTTCCATCAGCTCTATCAGGCGGCACTTCATGCAAACAAAACTCCTTTCAGCTAACCCCTCCAGAATCTCTCCTGTCTCCCATGATTTTCCAAAGATGATAGCTAGAGGCTCAGATACCTCCTCTATCAGCTCCTTGAGTATTCTAGGATGCATTTCATCAGGCCCTGGTGACTTGCACACATCTAACTTTTCTAAGTGATTTTTAACTTGTTCTTTTTTTATTTTATCCTCCAAACCTACTCCCTTCCCACTAGCGTTCACTATGTTAGGCATTCCTTCAGACTTCTCGGTGAAGACCGAAACAAAGAAGTCATTAAGCATCTCTGCCATTTCCAAGTTTCCTGTTACTGTTTCTCCCTCCTCACTGAGCAGTGGGCCTGCCCTGTCCTTGGTCTTCCTCTTGCTTCTAATGTATTTATAAAAGTCTTCTTGTTTCCCTTTATTCCTGTAGCTAGTTTGAGCTCATTTTGTGCCTTTGCCTTTCTAATCTTGCCCTGCATTCCTGTGTTGTTTGCCTATATTCATCCTTTGTAATTTGTCCTCCTTTCCATTTTTTTATATGATTCCTTTTTTATTTTTAGATCATGCAAGATCTCGTGGTTAAGCCAAGGCGGTCTTTTGCTGTATTTTCTATCTTTCCTATGCAGCGGAATAGCTTGCTTTTGGGCCCTTAACAATGTCCCTTTGAAAAACTGCCAACCCTCCTCAGTTGTTTGTCCCCTCAGTCTTGATTCCCATGGGACCTTACCTATCAGCTCTCTGAGCTTACCAAAATCTGCCTTCCTGAAATCCATTGCCTCTATTTTGCTGTTCTCCCTTCTACCCTTCCTTAGAATTGTGAACTCTATGATTTCATGATCACTTTCACCCAAGCTGCCTTCCACTTCCAAATTCTCAACCAGTTCCTCCCTATTACTTGTGTGAAGAAAAATAAATAAGGAAGCATTATTTACTCCTTCTCATAACATACAAACTAGGAGTCACCAAATAAAATTAGTAGGCAGCAGGTTTAAAACAAACAAAAAGAAGCATTTCTTCACACAACGCACAGTCAACTTGTGGAACTCCTTGCCAGATGATATGGTGAAGGCTAAGACTATAACAGGGTTCAGAAAAGAATTAGATAAGTTCATGGAGGATAGGTCCATCAATGGCTATTAGCCAGGATGGGCAGGGATGGTGTCCCCAAACCTCTGTTTGCCAGAAGGTGGGAATGGCTGACAGGAGATGGATCACCTGATGATTCCCTGTTCTGTTCATTCCCCCTGGGGCATCTGGCATTGGCCATTGTAGGAAGACAGGATATTGGGCTAGATGGACCTTTGATCTGAGCCAGTATGGCTGTTCTTATGTCTTATGAGTTATGAACTCGCCCTCAGCCCTGGCTTGGGGGGATGGAGGTGGATAGGGGTAAGGAAGGATGCGATCCTGAAAAGTTTGCGGTCCACTGTCTTAAGACAATAGCTGTAAATTGATATTTTACACTATGGCTACGTCTACACTGGCAGCTTGTTGTGCAAGAACTCTTTTGTGGAAGAGTTCTTGTGCAAAAACTCTTCCACAAGAGAGTGTCTACACTGCCATGTGCTTTTGCGCAAGAGATGTGCTTCTGCCTCTCTCTCCGTTTCTCCCTTTCTCTTCTCCTCCTCCCTCTCACTCTCTCTTCGCTCTCCTCTGTCTCCATCGGGGATGCACGCTCGTCCAGGCCCCGCCCCCTGGGTGTGTACGTCACTGCCCGGCCCCCCTTCGCCTCCCGCCGTGGCACTCAGCTGACTTCTGTGCCGCTCAGCCGGGCCGCCGCGCAGGAGCAAGCAGAGAGAGGCCGTTTGCGCTGCTTGCTCCTGCGCGGCGGCCCAGCTGAGTGGTGCAGAAGTCAGCCGAGCGCCACGGCGGGAGGCAACAGCACCGCCCAGAGGGAACAGCCAGGGGGCGGGGCCTGGACAAGCGTGCGTCTCTGACGTCAGGAAAGGGCGCCGGATTCAAAAGGAGGAAAGCGGACCAGACACAGAGGATGCGGAGGAGACAGAGGGGAGAATGGAGGAGGCGGAGGACAGCGAGAGAGCGAGACGCAGCAGGAGGAGGAGGAGAGAAACACAGAGTGAGAGGCAGGAGGGGGAGAAGAGAAAGAGAGAGAGATGGAGAGAAAGGCAGGAGGCGGACGAGAGCTGAGAGAGAGAGAGGGCGAGGCAGTAGGGAAGGGGATCTGGCACCCCCTTGGGGGTTGATGTAAAACATCATGGTCATATTGTTGGTGAGGATATGCATCGAGGATCCCTGAATATGTGGAAGGAAGTACTTGCACGCATTGTGAACCACTCGAAGCTCGAGCCAGTTGATGTGGAGCCTGGACTCATCTTTGGACCACTTCCCTTGTGCATATTGTTGTTGGAAGTGTGCACCCCAACCTAGAAGTGAGACATCTGTAGTGATTTGTTTGGACTATAGGATTTGTTATAGGACTATAACAGAGTTTAAAGAGAAGCTAGATAATTTCATGGAGGTTAGGTCCATAAAAGGCTATTAGCCAGGGGATAAAATGGTGTCCTTGGCCTCTGTTTGACAGAGGCTGGAGAGGGATGGCAGGAGACAAAGCGCTTGATCATTGTCTTCGGTCCACCCCCTCTGGGGCACCTGGTGCTGGCCACTGTCGGCAGACAGGATACTGGGCTAGATGGACCTTTGGTCTGACCCGCTACGGCCGTTCTTATGTTCTTATGTTCTTATGTTCTTATGATGGTTGAACTTGGTGGAAAGGCACTCCACTGCAGAGGTTCTGTGCCTGGGTCCACCATTGTAAGGGGGTAAGGACTTTCGGAGGAGACGAAACGTGCCTGTGGACATGGTGGTTGGTTGGTGTATACATTGAGGAAATCCAGCGTTGGAAACATCAAAAGCACAGTCTGGCATGTGGGATGACATATGTGATGGCTGCCATATGTTCCATGAGTTTCAGACAGGTTAGGATGGGGATGGTTGGGCTGGTGGTCATGATTGTGACCAGGCTTTTTATATTGTCGAAACGTTGATTGGGGAGATAGGCGCGTACTGTTGTAGAATCTATGCGAGCCCCTATGAACTCTAGGGATCGTGTGGGGCGTAGAGTAGACTTTTGGTCATTCATAATGAAGCCTAGAGACTGAAGGAAATCCTTTGTGAATATGATCATGTCCCTTGTGGTCTGTTGGGAGGGACCTTTGATGAGACAATCGTACAAATAAGGGAAGATTGTGATGCAGCAGCGCATCTCCGATGAAAAGGCAACTGCCAGGGTCTTGGAGAAGACTCTGGGGGCAGAGGAGAGTCCGAATGGAAGGACTCTGTACTGAAAATGGTCTAAAGCATAGGAAATGTCTGTGCGTGGGCTGTATCATGATACAGAAGTATGCATCTTGGAGGTCGAGGGCTGCAAACCAGTCCCCCTGTCCAGTGCGGGAATAACTGTGGTGAGTATAACCATTTTGAAATGCTGTTTGTGAAGGTATCTGTTTAGTTGACGGAGATCTAAGATAGGCCTCCAACCCCCTGTTCTCTTTTTGGTGAGAAAGTAGTTTGAGTAAAAACCTCTCCCTTTGTATTGTTTGGGGACCGGTTCTACAGCTCCTATGTTGAGAAGGTGTTGGACTTCTTGGCGGAGCAAGGTTTCGTGAGAAGGGTCCCTGAAGAGGGAGGGAGCAGGTGGGGAGGATTGATATGAAAGGGATAGAATACCCACGGCTGATGATTTTTAAAACCCACTGATCTGTGGTGATTGCTGCCCGTTGGATTGTAAAAGGGACGCAAGCAGTGGTGGAAGATGTTGAACTCGCCTGGCACTGGTGTGGAGGGAAGGTCGGGCAAACCCTTGACCAGATTCTCAAACCTGCTGTCTAGAGGCCTGAGTTGTGGAAGAGCATGTGTTTGGGGCTCTTCTACATTGGTTTCGCAGTCGGAAGTGGTTTTGGTCAAATGGCTGATACTGCTGCTGCCTGCCAAAGGTTGTATCCCTATGTCTTTGGTAGGGCGTGTAGCGCTTCCTTCGGTAGGGGGAGTATACATCCCCAATGTGCGTAAGGTGGTGCATGAGTCTTTGCTAGAATGCAAAGCTTCACCAGTCCTTGCAGTGAACAATTTGGCCTTATGCAATGGTAGGTCTTCTACCTTGGCCTGGAGGTCCTTAGGAACTCCTGCTGCTTGAAGCCAAGGATGAACGTCTCATTACTATGGACGTTGCCCCGTAGCTCTTGCCGCGGTGTCTGCAGCGTCTAGGGCCATCTGTAGATCTGTACGGGATATAGTATACCCCTCTTTAACGATGGCTTTGAGAATAGGTCTCCTATCATCTGGGAGATGTTGCATGAACTGTTAGTTTTGCATAGTTGTCAAAGTTGTGATTAGTGAGTAGGGCTGTGTAGTTAGCTATGCAAAGTTGAAGGGTTGAGGAGGAGTACATTTTCCTCCCAAACACTTCCAGGTGTTTGTGGTCTTTGTCTTGTGTATGTGTTTTGTGTATTGAGGATTTTTAGACCTTTGATTTGCAGCATCAACCACTAAGAAATTGGGGTGAAGGTGTAAGTATAAAAATTCCATGCCTTTTACTGGGACGAAGTATTTTCTACCAGCCCTTTTGCTGGTTGGGGGGTGTCACGGGGTGGGAAACACAGTTCCCAGGGAAGCTGGGTGGTGGGTCTCCTGAGCCTGGTCTGTGTGGCCTCACCCCATAATCAGGCCCCCTGTCTATAGCCTCTAGCAGCGAGGCAGCAAGGCCTACAGTAGTCTACAGTAACCACCAGTCCACGGGGCAGTATGGCCCAGCGGCCAAGTCTATAGTAACCCCTGTCCATGGGGCAGTACGGCCCAACGGCCTACTCCATAGTAACCCCCCAGTCCACGTGGCAGTAAGGCCCAGCAGCCTAGTCTATAATAACCCCCAGTCCATGGGGCAGTAAGGACCAATGGCCAAGTAGGTATTACAATAGGCACACACCTCTCTGGGGGTCAACGGGGGCGGTGGTAGGGGGACCCGGGCCTTCCCTCTCCACTGGGCCCCAGCCCAGGGCCCTGTCAGTGGTGGGCGTATCCCACCACTGGCTCAGCGGGGAATCCACCCAAAACACGCTGAGCTCACCGGGAGGCCTCCAGCTCCCCGCCCTGGAATATTTCCTACCCTGTCTGCTGGCCGGCATCTTCCCACCTGCATCCTCCAGGTTAGTTGCTCTCCCTGGCATCTGCTTGCCACAGTAGCTGCTACTGCAGCGGCTGCTGCTGTGTTCGGGCAGGAGCTCCTTCCCCTCCCGTGGTCAGCCCTGACTGAGCTGCTCCCCTGTTTTTTATACTAGTCCTGCAGTTGGAGCATGCCCAGCAGGGCTGTGGGGGAGGGGCCTTCTCATCCAAGCAGGCCTGGTTAACCCCTCCTGGGCCAGTGTGGGGTTGGTACACCCCGTCACACACCTTCCCCCTTAAGAGGGGTTCCTGGGGAGGCGCCTCTTCTCCCTCATCGGTGTTGATGCAGGAAAAAAAAATCAGCGTTAGAATGCACTTTCCCTGGCCGGTGTTCCACTTGAAATGAATAGGGCTGGAGTGATAAATACCAGTGCATAACTCGCACATTTGAATCCTTCATGCCATGCAGCCATTTGAGTGGGGCATGGTTCGTCACTAATGTAAAGGGGCTAACCAGAAGGTAATACTGGAGGGCCTCAATGGCCCATTTCACTGCCAACGCTTCCCGTTCTATCGTGGAATACCTTGTATCTCTGGGAAACAGCTTGTGGCTCAGGTAGAGAATGGGGGTGTTCTGTCCCTCCTACCTCTTGGGACAGCACTGCCCCTAGGCCCACCTCTGAGGCATCTGTCTGGAGGATGAACAGCTTCGTGAAGTCTGGTTTGGTGAGCACCGGTTCCTGGGTCAGTCAGTCCCGCAGGGCCCGGAAAGCCATCTCGCACTCCGCTGTCCACTCTACTTTCTGGGGGTGCTGGTTTTTTGTCAAGACTGCAGGGGAGTAGCTAGGGTGGCAAAGTTAGGAACAAACGGGCGGTAATAACCTACCAGCCCCAAGAACTGTCATACTTGCCTGTTTGTAGTGGGGGTAGGGTAGTCTCGGAGGGCCTGTACCTTGTCTACTAATGGCCGTAACTTCCCCTTTCCCACTGTATATCCCAGATAGGTCACCTGCCCCTGTCCCAGGAGGCATTTGGCCAGGTTTGCCGTCAGACCAGCCCCCCCCCCAGTGTCACATGAAAGTCATATGTGGGTCCTACAGCTTAGCAGGCCTAGGATGGAAGTTTCCATCCCTGCTGTACCCAGCTTAGCATAGTGTGGGATGCTGCAAGCACAAACAGCAGCTGGGCTTTATCAGCTTTAACCCGTGCCTTGAGCTGGGAAACTACTGAGCAGTAAACAAGTTTGACCTCGGTCTTAGCCCATTAACAGTGATAAGAATGGAGTTGAGCCAGGTATGTGCACACCCGGTAAACAACTGTAGTATAACTAGTGTAGGAAGCCCTGGGCCCATTGAGTCTCAACAGGGACCTAGACCTCGAAAGGTGTCCTGAATCCCCCTAGCTGGAGCCACATCCACTACGGCCTGGTGCAAGGTGACGAGAACGGGACTTCCCGCAGACTAAATGGGCGTAAGCATTTCTAAGTGCCTGTTACTCTTACGGTATTTCTACACTACAAAGTTAATTCAAACTAACAGCTGTTAGTTTGAATTAACTTTCATAGCGTCTATACATGCAAACCTCTAGTTTGAACTTAATTCGAACTAGCGGAGCGCTTAATTCGAACTAGGTAAACCTCATTCTACGAGGAGTAACGCCTAGTTTGAATTAAGTAGTTCGAATTAAGGGCTGTGTAGCCACTTAATTCGAACTAGTTGGAGGCTAGCCCTTCCCAGCTTGCCCTGGTGGCCACTCTGGGCCAAACCAGGAAAACTCTTCTGCCCCCGTCCCAGCCCCGGAACCCTTAAAGGGCCACGGTCTGGCTACACTGCTTGTGCCAGTTGCAAGCCTGCCAGCACCCAGCCAGCAGACCCTGCACCTGGCACGGGATGAGCCAGCCACCCACTGCCACCCAGCCCTCCCCCTCTTCCCAGGACCAGGCTGGCGGCTCACAGCAGCCTGCCTGGGGCCGCAAGAGGCGGGCGCCCGCCTGGTCTAGTGCGGAGATCGTGGACCTCATCGAGGTTTGGGGGGAAGCCTCCAATGTCCACGATCTCTGCACTAGCCACAGGAACGCGGCCGTCTACAGCCGCATGGCTGACAGCCTGGCCACCAGAGGCCACATGCGGACCCGGGAACAGGTCCGCTGCAAGGTCAAGGACCTGCGGCAGTCCTACTCCCAGACCTGCCAGCTAGGGGCCGACCCAGAGGCCTACCCCCACTTTGAGGCCCTGGACCGCATTCTGGGGGCTCACGCCGTCCATGCCCCCGGGGGGTGATTGACCCCAGGGCAGAGGGCCCCGTCCCTGACACCGAGAAGGAAGAGGAGGATGCTGAGAGCCAGGAGCCTGCAGGGAGCCTGCCCAGGACCCAGGACCCCCGAGGCACCTCAAAGAGCACATCGGCTGTGTCATCTGAGGCCGAGGAGGGCTCCACATGTGAGTGCCATCGTGCTCCCCTTATGTGTACGGGTGGTGGGGAGAGGAGCCCAGGACCGTGCGCCTGGGCCTTGCCCACCATGGAGCAGCAGCTGGGTGTCATGCAGGGGCCCTGGCCCATTCCTGCACACGCCGACCTCGCCTTGCAGAGGGGGCTGGGTTTCACCCACCGTGTCCCCAGGGAGAACTGACCACTGCTCTTGTTTCACCACAGCCGCAGCACCTGGGACTGCAGGGCGCACCACCCCGCCTGCAACAGCCACCCGCACCCGGACCAGCAGGCACACCAGGAACCTGGAGGACTACCAGCGGCGGCACCTGCGGCTACTGGAGCACCAGCTCCGCACCCAGGACCACTGGGTCCGGGAGGACCTGCGGCTGTGGCAGCGGAGCTTGGAGGCGCTGGAGGAGCAGGGCCGTGCCCTCAGAGGTCACCTCCAGACCTTGGTGGACAGGTTCCTGCCTCCTCCTGCTCCAGCCCCTGCCGCCCCAGCTCGCTCCTCCCCACCCCTGCTCCCCTCCCGCTTCCTCCGCCCCGTCCCTCCTGCCCCACCCTCCACACCCACTCCCCGACGCCCCGCACCCGCAGTGCTGCGAGACGGGAGAGCCAGCAGGACCCCCAACCCTGAGCTTTCCCTCTTCCCTTCCTCCCCTTCCTCCCCTTCTAGCTCCCTCCTCCCAGGTTTCCCCTCCCCTCTCCCACCCTCATTCCTCCCTCCCCCACCCCAGTTATGTAAAATAAAAAGAGATTGTTGTTTTCAAAACAGGTGTCTTTATTTAACATTAGGAAGGGGTTAGGGAGGGAAAGGAGAAGGAGGAGGGTGGAAGAAGGCCCCAATGGGGCATGCAGGGAGAGTTCAGTCCTCCTCCTCCACCTGGAAGCTCTCCCGCAGGGCTTCCCGGATACGGACGGCCCCCCCGCTGGGCCTCCCGTATGGCCGCGGTGTGGGGCTGAGCGTAGTGACCAGCGATGCAGTCAGCCTCAGCCATCCAGGCTGGCAGGAATGCCTCCTCCTTCTGCTCGCACAAATTGTGCAGCACGCAACATGCTGTCACCACGGGAGGGATATTGTGCTCGGCGAGGTCGAGGCGGGTGAGGAGGCACCTAAATCTGGCTTTCAGGCGTCATCTGAAGGCCCCTCGATCACGATGCGGGCCCTGGTGAGCCTGGCATTGAAGGCCTGCCGGGAGGGGTTGAGGTGCCCTGTGTACGGGCTTCATCAGCCAGGGCTGTAGGGGGTAGGCCGCATCCCCCACCAGGCAGACGGGCATGTCCACGTCCCCGACCCTGATGTGGCGGTCGGGGAAGAAGGTCCCGGCCTGCAGCCTCTGGCACACGGAGGAGTTGCAGAACACCCTGGCGTCGTGTGCCTTGCCGGACCAGCCCACATTAATGTCCGTGAACTGGCCCCGGTGGTCACACACGGCCTGCAGGAGCACGGAGAAGTACCCCTTGCGGTTAATGTACTGGGAGGCCTGGTGTTCCGGGCACGGATGGGGATGTGCATCCGCCGATGGCCCCCGCAGTTGGGGAAGCCGAGGGCACGAACCCCGGATGACCGCGTCCAGGTCGGCGAGGCGGACCACCCTGCGGAGCAGCACCCAGTTGATGGCCTTGACCACCTGCAGAGAGACACAGCAAACCGCGAATCACTGGGGCGCCCGGGTGGCTGGGAGTGTTCGTTCCCTGGCACTGCCCCACGCCCCACTCCCAGAAGCGACCCCTGCTGTGATCCTGGCCGCCACAGGCGGCGTGTAGTATGGCCGGGACAGACCGAACCCTCCCGTGCGGGGCACTGTCACCTCCTCCCCGGCCTCCGTTTTCCCTGGGGCGGCCCATTCCCTCCTTGCAGCCCCCTTCCCCCCCGGCCAAGTGGCTGGTGAGTGCCGTACCTGCATGAGCACTGCTCCGACGGTGGATCTTCCCATGCCGAACTGGTTCCCAATGGATCAGTAGCTGTCCGGCGTGGAGAGCTTCCAGAGGGCGATGGCCACACGCTTCTGGAGGGGGATGGCGGGCCTCATGAGAGTGTCCCGTCGCCGCAGAGCAGGGGCGAGCCACTCGCAGAGCTCCAGGAAGGTGTCCCTCTTCATCCTGAAGTTCTGGGTCCACTGTCTGGTCTCCCCAGCGCTCCAGGACGATGCGGTCCCACCAGTCGCTGCTGGTGTCCAGACGCCAGATGCGGCGGGCAGGCTGGCGTCCGGGCGGTGCTGCAGCTCCTCCACGGCCCCAGGGAGGCCAGGTGGAGAGGCAGGGGCTGACGTGCACCAGGTGGTGCCAGGCAGCCTCCAGCCATTGCTGGGCAGGCTTGCAGCAGCAAGTCCAAAAACTGGAGCAGAATGCCCAGGGCAAGCTCTGGCTCCATGTTGCCAACTGCGGCGTGTCCCCAATGGGAACCACCGACACAGGCAGGCAGAGAAAACGCTTTGCTGTCCTTGGCGAGGTAGGCAAGCAAGCGGAAAAGCTGAGAACCGGCTGTCCAGGGGGTTCCCTTTAAGCACGAGCCTCAGACAGCAGCCACACAAAGCAACTACTGACCTGATGCCCTGCCGGAACCGGTTTCAGCTGCGTCTTTGCTTGTTTGTATGCTTGTCAGTAGCTGTGTAACTAGCTGGCAGTATTAAGCCTGTAATAGTAGTGTAGTGAGACAGCAACTATCTCTAATTGACTCTGTCTTGAAGCGAATCCACAACCCTGTTGGGCCCTGCCCCGTGAGTTGACACCCAGGGCCTGTAATACCTGGCTGAGGTAGCGTAAATGGTCCGACCAAGTCGTGCTGGAAACGATGATATCATCGATGTACGCCACTGCATATTCATTATGCAGGCTCAGCACCTGGTTCATGAGCCGGTGGAAGGTGGCTGCAGTCCCGTCCAATCCGAACGGCATTGTGGTGAATTGATACAGCCTGTAGTGGGGGGTCTATTTGAAATCTAGGGGTGAGCGGGCATCAGCCTGCCCACTTCTAAAAGTCCCTTCCCCAGTCTTGCGAGAGGGACGACTGGAACTGGGGCTCAACTAAATCCTTGGGACAAATAATGAAAAATACGGTCAGGGGGTGCTGGTCACAGGGTCAAAACAAGGGAACCGCATGGGGACACGGAGCAGAGAACCCTGGCCAGCGCCCACGGCTCCTCTAAGCTGTCAATGAAGCCCGTGGACACCACCCAGAGGAACTCTGCCTGGATACGTGAAACCAGGGAGGAACTGAAATAGGCCCCACAGTCGCAGAGCACCCCCTCGTCCAGCATCCTCCTCCTGGTGTTGTATATTGCGCCTTTCGCCAGGGCCAGGAGAAGGTTGATGAGCAGGTCCCGCGACTTTGTGGGGCCACGGATAGGGTGTGCGTAAATGAAGAGGTCTGGGGAAAAGTGCAGCCAGAACCTCAGTAAGAGGTTCTGGAGGAGCCGGAATAGGGGCTGCAACCTGGTGCATTCCAGCTATGTGTGCACCAGGTTTTCCCTCACGCCGCAAAAGGGGCAGGTATCCAGGAGGGGGGTGAACCACGCCAAGTACACGCCCGTGCTCACGGCTCCATGAAGGAGTCACCAACTGGTATACCCGACAGGCCGCAGGATTAAGGTGGAATATACGCTGGCCCATTGGGGTTCCCCACCCTCAATTGGTCTTAAACAGTCCCGCTGTTGGGGTGGGACACGAGGGTGAGGAAATGCAGATTGTGGAGCACGAGCGTGTACAGGTATTCTCTTGGCGCAGTTCAGAAGCAAACCGGCTGCAGATTTTGCAGCAGGCTGGGGGTTCAGGGATGGGAAGGGATGGGGCTCGATAGCAATAGATGGAGGGTTTGCAGGAAGGGAGGGGCGGGGCTTACCCTCTCGCAGGGACCTCTGCAGGAAATCGAGAGCGGGCTGTGGTAAGGCTGCCTTCACCTCCTGGAGTAGGCGCTGGGGGGTTCGGGGGGGTGGAGAGCCCCATGCACTGAGCGAGCACTCGGGGATCCGCCCAGTCCCTCCTGTCATAGTCCAGGAGGTCTCCGACCTTGGTAGTTTCTGCCAGGATCAACCTCCGGTGCACCGAAGGAGACTCCGCCGCCTGCACACACAAGGCTGGATTGTGGAGCAGGGGCTCCGCGAGGAGGTCTGCTCCCTCGGTGGCCACAACGGACCTGGTCGCCGCAAACAGCTTCCAGGTCTGGAGAAGTTCCTGGTAGAATTCCGGCAGCTCTGAGAGGTCTCGCAGAAGGCCTCTTGGGTGGATTAAAAAGAGCTGCCGGTCGTATCGGAGCCCTCGGAGGTGGCGGAGGAAGGCACACGCCAAAGTGCTCCATGCCAGACTAACTGCACTTAAGAGGAGTCTCTGCAGGGCCTGGAGGCGGAAGGTCCGGACCTGGCTGCACACGCAGACCAGGCCCTGGCCCCCCTCCTCCAGGGGAGAGACAAGAACCCCTGCAGAGACCCAGTGCAGTCCTGGCCAAAAGAACTCCAAAGCTGTCCTCTGGAGCTTGGCCAGGACCTCCGGGGCCGGGCGCAGGGTGTTGAGCCGGTGCCAGAGCATGGACAGGATCAGCTGATTTAACAACAGCGCCCTCCCGCGGAGGGAGAGACACCGGAGCAGTCCTGTCCATCTCCGCAGCCGCTCACCCACCCTGGCCTCCAAACCCTGCCAGTTCTCCGCTGGAGAAGGATGCGTGGCGGATAAATAAACACCCAGATAGAGCAGCGGACCCGCGCTCCACCTGATGGCCTGAAGCGCGGGTGGGAGGGAGCTGGCCCGCCACCCATCCCCCACCACCAAGCCAGAGCTCTTGACCCAGTTGACCCGGGTGGAGGAGGCCGCCGAGTAGACGGCTTGGCAGGCCTCCACCCGCGCCAGGTCGCCCGGGTCCTGACCACGAGGAGCACGCCATCGGCGACGCCGACAGGACCAGCCGCAGCCCGCCCCAGAGCACCAACCTCGCCAACCTCCCACGGAGGAGACGGAGGAAGGGCTCGATCGCCAGAGCGCACAGCTGGCCCGACAGCGACACCCTGACGCACTTCGCCCGAAGCTGACCGGCTCGGTCAGGGTCCAGTTGAGCCTGACCAAACACTCCGCGAGAGCGCACAGCACCCGGAGAAAACCCACAAAACGGGCCCGGCCGAAGGCCTGCAGGGTGCCCAGGAGATACCCGTGGTCCATCCTGTCGAACGCCTTCTCCTGGTCCAGGGACAGGAGGGCAACGACAAGCCGCCCCTACACCCCAGCTCTAAGAGATCCCGACCAAATACAAGTTGTCAAAAATACTACGCCCGGACGGTGTAGGTCTGGTCGGGATGGATCACGCCCGCCAGCACGACCGCAGTCGCAGCGAGATGGCTTTTGCTACGACTTTGTAGTCCGTTGCTGAGGAGCGAGACGGACGCCAGTTCCAGAGGTCGCGGAGGTCCCCTCTTCGGCAATAAGGCGAGCACCGCCGCCTGCACGACAGAGGAGGACCCCGCCTCCAAGGACTCGCCCAGACGGTACGCAGGTCTGGGCCGAGGACGCCCCAGAACACGCGGTAGAACTCCACGGTCAGCCCGCCCATGCCCGGGTTTTATTGTTGGGCATGAGACGGAGGGCTTCCGAGAACTCGCCAGAGTGAGAGGCAGCTCCAGCCGGTCTCGGTCGCTCGCGCTGACCGCCGGGAGCTCGGTCCAGAGCACCTTGCAGGCGCCGGCTTCGGGTCGGATCCGGGAGAACAAACTGGCGAGAAGGCCCTGGCCCTTCCACGCATCTCCGCCGGATCCGTGAGGGGGTGCCGCCTCTGCTAAAAGGCAGGTGACGTGCTTTTTCCCCCTCCTTTTCTCCAGGGCATAGAAGAAGCGGAGCCGCGATCCATCTCCCGAAGGAGCTGGATGCGATCGAACAGGCGCCCCGGCCCTGTGATCTTCCAGGGCCCGGAGCTCCTCCCGCCTCCCGGTACGCCGCGGAGGGATGGATCCTCGGGGCGGACACCAGGCGCTCTCAAGCTTCAAGACCTCCTGCCCAACTGCTCTATCGCCGCATCCTCCGCCGGCTGGCGCCCGGGAGTAGTCACGGCAGAAGAGCCGGGCGCGCACCTTCCCACGCCCCACCATCGCCGCGCCGAGGAAAGGCGGGCCGCTGCCCCGCCAGGCCCGCCAGAACTCCCGAAGGATGCCACGAAGCCCACGCCTCCAGCAAGCTATTATTAAATGCCAATAGGCCGCCCCAGCCTCCGAACTCAGAGGCTTTCACGCCACCAAATGGTGGTCCGTGAACGGGCCGGCTGGATGCTGGAGGAGTGGGCTCGTGCCAGGTGGAAACGGGAAAGGTAAATGCGATCCAACCGGGAGTGGCTCGACCGATCGTCCCCCACCCGGACGTAAGGTGGTATTGTCGTCCGGGTGCTGGTCTCGCCAGACGTCCACCAGGGAGTGATGGTCCATGTTCTCCCTGAGGACGCCTGCTGTGGCCTGGCAGTTCGCGAGTCCTACATGGTCCTAGTCATCAAGGGTGGTGTTGAAAGCCTCACCCAGGACCAGACACTCGCGAGGATCCAGGGTGCCAAGGAAGGTGGCCTGGTCCGGGCCCGCGTGCGGGGTGTAGACGTTGACCCCCCAGCGCTGAAGGGCGAGCTGCACCTTGCCCTTGGCCCCGCAGTTGTCTGCAAGGAACTGGCACAGCTCAACCCTCAGCACTGAGGGGGTACTGAGGTTCTCCTCCGTCCGGACCCCCAGGTGGAGCTCACGGGCCACAGAGACGGGCAAGCAGGGATCCGACCCCCTACGCAGCACCAGCAGCGACGGTGTCGCGCTGCCCGTCCCCAACCCTGGCACGGGCGGGGGCGGCGGAGGGAACACGGCAGCCCCTAACGGATTGGGAACCAGAGATACGAATACCACCCCCTGAGGGCCGCCCACAGCTAGTGGGAATGAGACGGCCCTCGTGGGGGTAGCAATGACAGTGGTGTGGGAGAATGGTAAGGGCAGGACTGGCAGCACGGTAGGAGTGGGAAGGGGAGTGGGCTCACGGCCGGACGATGGGCCAGGGGCGGAAAGAGGGGGAACGGTAGCAGTAAGAGAGAGGTCAGGGACAGGGGGAGGACTTGGGGCTGGATATGGGCTCATAGAGGGTGGGATCAGGGCCAAGGACACGAACAGGGGTGAGGGGAAAATCGGGACAGGGGAGGGGACCAGAATTTGGGGCGGGGTCTGGGGTAAGATCCCCCAGGTGTGTGCCGCCGGGCTGCGGTGCCTCCCGAATGGGAACCCGGGGGGCAGGGCAGGGGCCCTCATTCCTCCTGCAATGAGGAGTAATGGTAGTTCGAATTAGGAGCTTTAATTCGAACTACCTAGTCCGTGCCGTGTGTAGCCGTGGGCAGGTAGTTCGAACTACAGGGCATGTAAAAATGGCGGCCCCCGGGAACAGGCAAATAAAGCCCAGGATATTTAAATCCCGGGCTTCATTTGCAAGTTCGAATGTCTACATTAGCCACCCTAGTTCGAACTAGGGTGGCAGTGTAGACATATCCTTATAGTCCTAGTCTTCACAGCCTCCTCTGGCAAGGAGTTCCACAGGTTGACTATGCGCTGTGTGAAGAAGAACTTTCTTTTATTAGTTTTTAAACCTGCTACCCATTAATTTCATTTGGTGTCCTCTAGTTCTTCTATTTAGGGAACTAATAAATAACTTTTCTTTATCCGCCCTCTCCACCACTCATGATTTTATACACCTCTATCATATCCCCTCAGTCTCCTCTGTTCTAAACTGAAAAGTCCCAGTCTCTTTAGCCTCCTCCTCATATGGGACCCGTTCCAAACCCCTAATCATTTTAGTTGTTCTTTTCTGAACCTTTTCTAATGCCAAAATATCTTTTTGAGGTGAGACCACATCTGCAGTATTCAAGATGTGGGCGTACTATAGTTTATATATAGCAGAAAGATATTCTTCGTCTTATTTTCTATCCCTTTTAAATAATTCTAGCATCTATTTGCTTTTTGACTGCCGCTGCACACTGCATGGACGTTTTCAGAGAACTATCCACCATAACTCCAAGATCTCTTTCCTGATTAGTTGTAGCTAAATTAGACCCCATCATATTGTATGAATAGTTGGGGTTATTTTTTTCCAATGTGCATTACTTTACACTTATCCACATTAAATTTCCTTTGATATTTTGTTGCCCAATCACTCAGTTTGACGTCCCCCTTCACCCCCAGGGCGCCAAACGAGAGGTAAGAGACCTTTTGAAATCTCTACTGGGGTGTGGAGGAGGACTGCCTGTAGGGTCGTCTGCTTCTTCTGGGCTCACGCCATCCGAACTTCTTGAATCTGCAACAAGGTCAGACGCAAAGCGGTTCCGGGGAGGTTGTTTTGTTACCCCCGAGTAGGCCTAAGTTTATGCAGTGCTGGGAACTGCTGTGGTTCTGGGGGGAAACGTGTTGTTTGCCACCCGAAATATGGACGAGGTCCATAAAGAGAGATGCATCTAAATGTGGGAGGAAAATTTCTGTGTGAAAAGCATGCTGAGTTTGAATGTAATGAGTGGAGTGTGAATGCCGCTGCCCAGGTCTCTGAGAAGTAAGCTGATTCCAGCCGCACCAGGGCTCTCCCACGAGGGAGTTCTGAACGCAAGGGGGGTCAGCCGAACCTCGAGACCAAGCGGATATGTGAGGGAGTGACGACTCCTTATTTCATGAGCTGCTGATAAGGTCTGACACTCTAGACCCAGCAGACCCCTTCTTTGGAGTGTGTAGATTTAGTTTCCTATAAGCCACTGAACGGACGGGGGAGTGGACAGGATACTCCTGAATGACTAAAATGGATGGGGATCAGTCTAAGCATACCCCCACACCTGAAAGGCACCCCTGTACTACATGTACGTGCATCATGGTCCAAGGACCTGTAAGCATTTGACAGATTGACAGAGAAAGAAATTAAAGCCCTGAGGGATGAGATTGAAGCTCAGAAAAGCAAAAATCCTCCCTACAGTGAGACATGTAACTTACAAGCAGCAGCGCCTCTGTGCCAAAAGAATGCACTAGGAGTGAGAGGAAAGGATTTCTCAGCTGGCGCACCCGTATCAACTGTGCCGCCTCTCCCAAGCTTGGGGGAATTTGGCCCAACATTACCCCCTCTACTCCTCTCTATGCCCAGCCCCATATGGCCATTGCTATACATCATTATAGATAGAGAGGAGGCACGAAAGATAACTGAAAGGATCAGCTCTTCCCTATGGAAACGGCTCTAGTAACAAATCTGCCCCATCCAAAGCAAAACACCGAGTTTTGGAATAGACTTAACAGCTTGTGGGAAGTGTTCCTCCAGATTCTCAAGGAAGGAATGCCTGCCGACCATCAAGCCATATTGGCCTAGGCATTTTGGTTGGAAACATATACACAGAACACAACGCAGGAGCAGAAAAGGGCTGCCAAGCAACTTCAGGAGATTCTCAAGCCCTTGTTAGCAAATAGATAACTACAGCCTCTCCGGCTGGAATCGCAGGCAACCCAAGGATGTTTCACAACACACGAGTGGGGCCGTCAGAAAAAATAATAATAAACAGTTAAAACCTTTCCCTCACACGCCGTTATAATTGGCTTGAGGGCGTGGGAGAGGTAAATTAAAAGCCACCCTAAAGACACCGGTAGAAATTGAATTTGAAGATGTAATCACTAGAAGCTAAATCTGCCCTAACAAGGAGACACATTCTGCAACATAAATCTCCTTACAGAGCATGGGCGAGTGATCCACCCCAGAGTCAGCAGCATAGATCAACTGCTGCAGCATGGATGTTATGAAAACCCTGTACTGAGAAGTTTAAAAGTACTATTAGCTGACTTCAGTAATAAATATTTGAATAAAGTCATTTAGCAGGAATCAGGATGGACCATAAGAAGGAAAAAGCATGAAAGGGAAGGCAAAGGTTTGGAGCCCTATAGGCATAGTGGAAGGAATTAAGCGATTGTTGTAATATGTGAATGGAAACCTGCTTTAAAAACGACACCTCGTTTCTTTGCAGTCTCTTTCTTAAGCAGTGTGCAAACCATCTAGGCAAAGAAACAATCAAATTTAACTATTTGGCTACAGACACTTTTGTTAAATTTGCTAAATGGAAAAATAAGGAATTCTATTGACACTTAACTGGTTAACTGTATAAAAGAATAAATCTATACATTGTAAATTTGTAAAATCTGCACCCTTAAAGGTTAAATTTGCTCTCTAAGAAAACAAGTTATTGTTTTAGAAATCCAAACTCTGAAACTTCACTGTGTCTCTGTTCAAGGCTGAGTTGATAACACTTTTGGCTTGCTCTCAGATCCAAGGTTGTGAGTGGGTGCAGACTGCCTGTCTGTTCTGAAGAGGTGTGAAACCAACTGTCCCTCATAAGTAAGCCTGTAACATTGTACATATGATTCTTTTCAGGAAAATAAAAGCTTTTTGCTTGCTGGAACAGTAACTGGCCAACCAACACCTTGTGCTAAGGAAAAGCATTATAGCTTCACACATTAAGCCTGATCTGTGGTACAGAGGAAACTGAGGCATGCCACTGTTGGGGAGGGCTAGCAACTCTGAGGTAATTCAAGGGAGTGGAAGGTCACGAGTACCGATGAAGCACCCTTGTTCTCAGAAAGTTGCAGCTCACTCGCCCACGGAAGTGGTAAGGAACTAGCTGTAACCGGTTCCCCTAGCAGATCTTAGGCAGTATTTTAAGTTATAATGGGCCACCCCGATGGGGGTAGAAATGTTTTCTTGTCTTTCAGATCATCAGAAAGCGCTGGTGCCAGCTGAAGAAACAACAACAACAACAAAAACCATGGTTCTGTGTCATGACATAATAAGTTTGTGTTCTGTCCAAGTTTGTCTTGTGTGTCTTAATTGTAATACGTATTGCAAATGTTGTTGTGTATAGAAAATTGTTTTTTAATGAAGGATAATTTGAGTAAAGCAGAAACATGAATTTAAACCAACAAAATTAATAATTGGGCCCAATCAATTGGCAATCAATTGGCATACTTTAAAATTTAGTGAAAGGATAATAGTGTAGTAATTGTTTAGGCTAGGAGAATGTTAACAATATCTCCACAGGTGAACAAAAAGGAACTGGAAGGAAGCAAGGAGTACGCCACGTGAACAGAAGAACTGGGAGTGGGGTACCAGCCCCCTCCCCACCGGAGTGGTTTTGCTTTAATGGCCACATGAATGAAATATTTAGCTTTTATAAAACTTGCACACCAACCATGAAAGTGGTTTGGCCAGAAATAACAAAAAAATCTGTAAGTGAAACAATACGGGCAAGTGGGACATCAGCATATTTAAGTACTGATGCCCATAACAATGAGAACTAGTAACCTCACCATTGCAATAACAGCTACTTGCCCTGCTACTCATTGGTGCCTGATGCCTTAAAAGGGCTCAAGAATTATGGAATTGCATGGGTTCCTATTACCAATCAAACATCTGTGAACCATGCTTGGTCCCATACGAAAACAGTGATTCCAGTCAATGAAACCAGACTTCAAGTCACATACATAGAACAAATACACACTAATAGCGATGGGGAATACTGAGGCCCTTGGGTCCTGCGTCGCTGCTGATCAACTCCTGGACATGTCTCCCCCACCTGTTCCCAAGCATGACTGAGGGTCTGGTCATTCCGTTGTTCCTCAAGGAAATCCCCCTGGAGGTTTAATCCAGCTTGCTGAGGGTTGATTGAAGGCTCTGCCATCCTGGGGCCGTGACTTCTCTGCCCTAGGGGCTCCTGAGGTTCCTTCCCCATGGTCATCTAATGGCTCCCACCCGGTCAATGCCATCCAGGTGTGTCGAGGCTCCTCAATTCCGTGGGTCCAGGTGCTCTTGCCTCACAGGAGATCTGTATAGTAGGACCAGTCACACACCAAGACCCCTATGCTAACTTCTGGGCTACCACCACCTGGCAATGTTCCACTCGCGGCCCAATCGCTAGTGACACCTCCATTGTGGGGTAAGCTCTCACATCCCCATGGATGCATTGAAGCTGCACTGTTTTGCCCCACCTCTCCGGCTTTGTGGTCAGTCCCTCCTGGAGCAGGCTCTGACTGCACCCCGAGTCTACCAGCGCTGTTGTAGGTGTTCCGTTCATTTTGACGGGGATCACTATCTTCGCCGGGTCCCTTTTCCTGGCTTGTGACCCTGCCACCAGCACCTTTCCGTAACTGCAGTCCATAAATGGGCATTCCCTCCTGAAATGGCCCTCTTGGACACAGTCTTAACAGCGGGCCTGGCTTTGTCCAGTCGAAGGGGGTTCCCGGGGAGGAGTCCGCCGCTCTCAGGGCAGGTTGGCCTCTCCCCGTGCCGTGGTGCCCCTGACGGACTCCTTCAACAAGCTTTCCCTGGGTGGTTGAGGTAGCCCCAAGCGGGGCATTGGTGCCTCTCCGCTTGCACCCCAGGGCCTCCGGTCTTTCCCCTTGCTGGTTGTTCTCGGGCTACGTGGTTTCTGTTCTGGCTTTGGGGACTCCTCTACCACCATGTAATCCTCCATCAAGGAGACAGCCTTGGCAAGGGTCTTAGGGCGGTGCCATTGCACCCACACCCTCCCCACGCGGGGCAGAACTTGTACGAACTGCTCTAGGGCCACCAGTTCTGCTACCTGTGCTGCTGTCCGCTGATTCGGCTCTAGCCACTGCCAGCAATGATCCCAAATTCACTGGGCCACTGCCCGGGGCCTAGCTCCCGGTCGGTATCGTTCTTGTTGCAGCTGCTGGCAATACGTCGCCAGTCTCACTCTGGCTTGATCTAATAGAGCCACTTTCACCCGTGGGTATTTCAGTGCCTCACGAGGGGTCCAGATTTCGGCAGGTCATCTGAGCCGGACCAGTCAGGTAGGGTGTCAGCAGCGTGGCCCAATGGTCCGAGGGCCATCCTGCGGTGGCAGCGACCCACTCGAGTGTCACCAGATAGGCTTCTGGATCATTGTGGGATCCCATCTTTGAGTCGTATGGGCAGCCCTGTGAGGCCACCCCTAGCCTCCCCCTCGGCTGAGCTGGGGGAAGGAGAGGGTGCCGCCCTCCACAGTGTCGTCATCTGCTTCAGTCAATGGTCTTGTTGGGCCTGTTGTTGTGTGGTGAGTACCCTCAGCAGCAGCTGCTGCTGCTCCTGGTATTGGGAGGCCTGCAATTGTTGGTTCACCAACTGTTGGAGTAGTTGGTTCTGCAGCTGCTCTTGTTGGGCCGCCTGCTTCTGCTGGTTGTTCATCAGCCACTCAAACAGCTTGCTGGGATCTATTGCATCAGCCTGCTTTTGCTAATGACAACCTCTCCCCCCACTCGTTTTTTTCTTTCCGTTTTACCATCTCCTGGGGGCCCCCTTCTATGTTCTATTCACTTCCCCTTATAGCAGGGGAGGGATCACTCTAGGGGCCCACATTCTCCACCAGTTGTCACAGGGAGGGAAGCCCAGCTCCCGGGGAAGCTGGGTGGTGGGTCTCTTGAGCCATGTCTGTGTGGCCTCACCACGTAATCAGGCCCCCTCGCTATAGCCTCTAGCAATGGGGCAGCAAGGCCCAGCAGCCTAGTCTATAGTAACTGTCGAAGCAAAAAACGCTCCTCTCTGTTTAGGCAGCTAACAAACAGCTTTATTAATTAATAAAGCACATCATGAGCCAAACGTGGTCCCAGCAAAGCCAGGCCCAGTAAGGCTGGCTAATACAATCAATCCTAGTATCTTTATACCCTTAGCCAAACAGTCTGACGTCAGGGCATCCAATTACAGAAATCCTCAATTAAACTTGGAAAACAAAGCCTTATCAGCAAGATGGCGGACAGGTACGAGGAGTACCTCTCCTGTCCCAACCAGCCCAATTAACACATACCAATAGCCCATCCTGTAGGCCTCTTCTCACGGGGTGACAGAAAGTTCACTCTGGTCTACGTGCTTGAGAGAAAAGCTGAAATGGTTTCTGTTATACAAGATGGCTTCTAGCTAAATATGAAATGGTTTCTACAACTCCCCCTTTTAAAGGCTAACCTAAAAAACCGTTTCATGCCTCCATTTCCATCAAAGCATTTATGTACATTTCTTGTTCCTTTCTCTGCTCATCCTATTTTAACATCATGAGTTCCACATTCCCTTTGGTAAGGGTCTGTCTTGTGTTTTCCAGAATACAAGAAATACAGCAATTGATTAACAAGAAACAGCAATAAGCACAAAAGAATATAGCCAATACTAAAACTACTCCTTGCAAAATCCAAGTTCCCACATGTCCAAACCAGCCTCCCAACCAACCCCAGAGGGTCCAGTTTTCCTCCTGTCTTAGGCTTTTCACAGTTTTTTTCCAATTTCTGAGGCATCTTCCTTTACTTTCTTGCTGGTGTCAGTGATATACACACAGCATTCTCTTCCCACTAAGGCACAAACCCCGCCCTTACTAGCTAGGACGTAGTCTAGGGCCATTTGGGTTTGGCTGTTTCCCACCCTGGCTCCTGAACCATTACATGTCCAACAGTACTTTCCAATTGGGGTCAGGGCTAGGCGGATATACCCTGGGTTAGTAAACCCTTTATCCTGCCAAGTATCATTTGGCTTTAGTTCACTAAACAGTGTGCCATTCATTTGAGTGTTGTTTAGTGGGACTGGAATTATTGGGATACCTTCTTCTGAATGTACAGGACTGTGAGCACATATCCAGCAACCTGTGGAATTAAATTCTTGGGAAACTTGGTTCATTAAAAGCATAAACACATTTGAACCATATAGGTTATAACTGCTAGGTATTAAAAACAAGATTAAGCATAAGCTCAACATGAATTGTTTGTCCAGCCTCATGCTGGCTGTTCTTCAGGACTTCGAGTTGCTTCACCTATCGCTGGCAGGTTCTTCTGGGCCGCAGCTGGTACCTTGGCCTCGGTCTCTCAGGATCGTCTGCTTCTGGGCCTGGATTGCCGGTACCAAGCCTGCGGGACCTGGGTCTGGTACCAGGTCTGCGGTGATCTGCTTCTGGACCTGGGTCTCTGGTACCAGGTCTGCGGTGCTCCTTGTTGGGGCCAACCTCTGTAGGCTGGAACCGGTTTGCAGTGGGAGGCGTGAATCCAGGTGGGCAATCCTCGCACTTTACAGCAGTATGGGTGGTCAGAAGGACTTGGTAGGGACCCTTCCACCTGGGTTCCAGGGCAGTCTTCCGCTGGTGAACTTTCACGCAAACCCAGTCTCCTGGTTGTAGTTTATGGCACAGGCTCAGTTGGGGCCTCCTGGAAGGCATCCTTAACCTGTGAATGATAGGACTGTACACACCTCATAAGTTCCTGACAATACTTGACTATGCTTCCTTTAATAAGTGTGGCATCAGCCAGGTCAATTTCTGGGCTGCTTAACAGTCTCATAGGTCGGCCACATGCAATCATGTGGACTGAGTCCAGTTTTCCGATTAGGAGTGGCTCTCATGCTCATTAGGGCAATCGGGAGTGCTTCTACCCATGTTAAGCCAGAGTCCTCACATATTTTAGCAAGTTTGTTCTTTAAAATCCTGTTTCATCTCTCTCTACTGCTTCTGCGCTCTCCGGGTGTCGCGGGCAGTGCAGTGCTTGTCTGATAGAGTAGTACTTTGCCAGTTTTTGAACAATTTGTCCAGTAAAGTGGGTACCTCTATCACTGGAGATCACAAGGTGTATTCCCATGATGGGATGTAATGATTTAGAAGTTTCTTTGCCACTGTGATGGCATCAGCTTTCCTGCAGGGATAAGCTTCTACCCATCCCAAAACAAACAAACAATAACCAGCACATATTCAAAGGATTGACATTTAGGCAATTGAATAAAGTCCATCTGTAAATTCAGAAATGGTCCCAAAGGCGGAAGGTCTGGTTGCGGAACTGTCTTTACAGGTTTACCCACGTTGTGGGCTTGGCAGACAGGGCAAGCCAGACAGTAATCTTTGGCTGCTTGGGAGAATTTGGGAGCAAACCAATTTTGTTTTAAGGTTGCTACCATCCCCCCTTTGCCAACGTGCGACAATCCATGGAGCACGGAGGCAAGGTGAGGTAGCAAGACCACTGGGGCAACAATGCGGCCATCAGAGCTGCACCACAAGTGGTCTGGGTGCAAGGTGCACCCTGCCAGTCTCCACTCCTGCTTTTCCGATTCTGGGGCTTGGTTTTGCAGGAGGGCCAGTTGTGAAAGAGATGGCATAGGAGCTGGCGATGGTAGGAGAGAAGGGAAAAACAGCAGGTACAGGAGCAGATTCTGCTACATTCCAAACAGTACAAACTGCATAGCCTGCTACTAAAACTTCACTAGAATTATAAAAGCAAAAACCATCTGTGTAAAGCACAAAGTTAAGATTATTCAAGGTACTTAAATTATTTTTTCATTAAAACAACAATATTGTACACACAACAATGTTTGAAATACATATATCACAATTAAGACACACAAGACAAATCTGGACAGAACACAAACTTATTATGTCATGACACAGAACCATGGTTTTTTTTTTTTTCTTCAGTTAATTTTCAGCTGATATTAGCGCTTTTTGATGATCTGAAAGACAAAGAAAACATTTCTACCCACATTGGGGTGGTGCATTATATTTTAGAATACTTTTTCTTTACAGATTTTTTTTTTTGCTAATTTTTGATCAGCTTGCTGTTACCCAATGGTATGCTTTTATTTTGCACACCAGCTTCAGAGGGTTTGAGTAAATTACTTCATTGTTTAATTATTAAGTTAAAGGTGGCATGCCTCAGTTTCCTCTTGTACTGCAGACCAGGCTTTTTTAATGTGTGAAGCTTTAAAATGATTTACTGCCACAGAAACTTTTTCTTAGAACAAGGCGCTTGCTAGTTACTATTTCAGCAAAGCAAAAAGGTTTTCTTTTCCTGAAAAGAATCACATGCAATGTTACAGGCTTACTTATGGGGACAGTGCCCCCTTCCAGAACAGACAGGCAGTTTGCAGACACACACAACCTTGGATCTGAAAGCAAGCCAAAAGTGCTATCAACTCAGCCTTGAACAGAAACACTGAAGTTTCTGGGCTTGGATTTTAAAACAATAATTAGTTTCCTTGAAGACACATTTAACCCTTAGGGTGCAGGTTTTACAAATTTACAATGTATAGATTCTATTCAGTTATGCGGTTAACCAATTAAGTTTCAGTAGAATTCCTTAATTTTCCTTTAATAGATTCAACAAAGTATCTGTAGCCAAATGTTTAAACTTGATTGTTTCTTTGCCTAGATGATTAAAAGAGACTACAAGAAACAAGGAGTCATTTCTTAAAGCAGTTTTTTTCCTCCTTACACATTACAATATTGCTTAATTTTTTTTTTCTTCCTTAGGCTTTGGAGGAACACTTCCCTTAAACTGTTAAACTTATTTTAAACTTGGTGTTTTGCTTTGGATCGGGCAAGTTTGTTACAGGAGCCCGTGTTTTCAAAGGGAAGAGCTAATTCCTTTCAGTTATTTTTCATGTTTACTCTCTATCTGTGTATGCGTTATAAAGAGGGGTAGAGGGGTGATGTTGTGCTGAATTTCCCCCCCAAGCTTGGTTGATACGGGTGTGCCAACTGAGAAATCTTTTTTTTTCCCACTTCTTGTGCATTATTTTGGCACAGAGACGCTGCAGCAAGTTTGTAAGTTACCTATCTTACTGCAGGGCGGATTTTTGCTTTTCTGAGCTTCACTTTCATCCTCAGGGCTTTAATTTTTCTTTTTCCAATTTGTTAAATGCTTACAGGTCCTTGGACCATTATGCACGTACATGTAGTACACAGGGTGCCTTTCGGCAGTGTGGGGATGTTTAGACTAACCCCACCTAAACTAACTTTACACACTCCAAAGAAAGAGTCTGCCGGGTCTAGAGTGTCAGACCTTAGCAGGTCATGAAATAAGGGGAGTCGTCACTCCCTCACATATCCACTGAGTCTCGAGGTTCAGCTGACCTCCCCTCCTTTGCATTCAGAGCTCCCTCGTGGGAGAGCCCTGCTGCAGCTGCGATCAGCTCAAGTCTCAGACCTATGCAGCGGCATTCATTCTTCACTCATTACATTCATACTCATTTTTCCACATTTTTTTCTCCTTTTCACATTTTCCTACAGTTTCCACATTTAGATGCATCTTTCTTTACTGTCCAATTTCCATGGGTTTCTATTAAGTGGCGCTGCCCTAAGACACCCGGCACTTAATATCAGACTTCATTAGGATCCTATACCAGAAGGCACTTATCATAAAGGCACTGGAATTCCTGTAGACTGACCTACCCCCATTTTCTGCGCGCGCTTAAACAGATTCTGTAAGGCACCGAACCCAAAGTCCGCCTGCTTACACTATTTTCTTCTGCGAGTCACCGAATTAAGAAGACTTCGCCTGCTCGCACTGATCCCCCCTTTTTTGTTGTGAGATGCTGGACCAAAATCCGCCCGCTCACAGGGGTTTCCGGCACCCACCCCAGCCCAACAGAACACTACGTCCTGGCGCCTGGAGACAGCCTGGCGGAATGGGGAAATACTATGGCCTGGGGTTAGCGTCAGAGGTCAGTACTACGTCCACAAATAACAGAAAGAGACGCAAAGCTTTCCCACAGTTCTGTGTGCCTAGAGAGAGTAATGGCACCACACCAGCTTTTAGCATCCGAACACAGAGGGTCCAGCGCATGGCTGCCTCACTAGAGACACCGGTGTGCCCTTTTGGAACTGTGACACATAAGACAGGCCTAATAGACAAAGACAGACACAGACAGACAAAATGTTAGCTGCTCCACAAAATTGAATTCCGTAGCTCCCTTACCCCAACGGCCGGCCGTCACTCCAAATCCCAAGCCCTCACCAGGAGATTTCGTAACAGGTATCCCCTTTACCTTCTATTGAGCGCTCTGAGAGGTTTGGAAGTGGAGTGCCGGTCCGTCCATACGGGCAAGTGGCACGTTAGGAATCTCGGTGGAACCTCCAAATTGTCGAAGCAAAAAATGCTCCTCTCTGTTTAGGCAGCTAACAAACAGCTTTATTAATTAATAAAGCACAGCATGAGCCAAACGTGGTCCCAGCAAAGCCAGGCCCAGTAAGGCTGCTAATATAATCAATCCTAGTATCTTTATACCCTTAGCCAAACAGTCTGACGTCAGGGCATCCAATTACAGAAATCATCAATTAAACTTGGAAAAACAAAGCCTTATCAACAAGATGGCGGACAGGTACGAGGGAGTGCATCTCCTGTCCCAACCAGCCCAATTAACACATTCCAATAGCCCATCCTGTAGGCCTCTTCTCACGGGGTGACAGAAAGTTCACTCTGGTCTACGTGCCAAAGAGAAAAGCTGAAATGGTTTCTGTTATACAAGATGGCTTCTAGCTAAATATGAAATGGTTTCTACATAACCCCCAGTCCATCGGGCAGTAATGCCCAACGGCCAAGTCAGTATCACAATAGGCACACCCACTCTGGGGGGTCAATGGGGGCAGGGGTAGGGGGACCTGGGCCCTCTCTCTCCACCGGGCCCCAGCGCAGGGCCATGTAAGTGGTGGGCTCAGCGGGGAATCCACCCAAAATACGCTGAGCTCTCCAGGAGGCCTCCAGCTCCCTGCCCTGGAAAACTTCCTACCCTGTCTGCCGGCCAGCGTCTTCCCCACCTGCATCCTTCAGGTTAGTTGCTCTCCCTGACGTCTGCTTTCCATGGTAGCTGCTGTTGTGGTGGTGGTGGTGGCTGTTGCTGTGTTCAGGCAGGAGCTCCTTCCCCTCACGTGGTCAGCCCTGACTGAGCTGCACCCCTGGCTTTTATACTACTCCTTCAGTTGGAGCATGCCAAGCAGGTTTCTGAGGGAGGGGCCTTCTCAGCCAACCAGGCCTGGTTAACCCCTCCCGGGCCAGTGTGGGGTTGGTACACCCCGTCACAGGTGGGCTGTGGCTGACGTTTGTCATACTTCATCTGCTGCTTCAAGTATTGCTTCATCCAAAAGCAGCACAGTTTTAGATTTTTTTAGCTGGCTGGAAGTTCTTTAAAAGCTTGTGGTGTTTTTCCTGCACCTCTGATAACACAACCTCCTGACCGACTGCCACCCTTTTGAATAAATCTTGAAATTGTTTTAAGTTGTCAGTAGGTGACCATCTGGGATAACTGCTTCATCAGGCGCAGAAGACGAGTTATCATTTGGTGGTGTGTCTGACTTTTGGATGGTCGGATCATCCTCAATTTGCCCTTCTTTGATGTCCTTGCCCTCTGATATAGGGTGTGATGGATCAGAGTGTATAGACGGCGGTAATCTCTGCGCTGGTGTAGGAGGGGCAGTGGAGCTGTGTCGTGGTGCCCAATAGCAATAGGGGGACCATTGGCTATTATAAAGCAGCGAGTCAGCGACCAGGGAGCTTTATGAACAGGTGCAGCAAACAGGGAGTTTTGAGAGGGAGTTTGGAAGGGGAGTGGGAAGGGGGTGAGGTACACTCACCATTGTTTAAAATCTTTAAACTAAAATATAATCAAAACTTCCTGATTTAAATGTAAATAAAAACCCCATCAATAACCTAGGTAGCTATAGGAGAGAATGCAGGCAGGAGCCCAGCAGCAGAGTGGGGGGCTATCCTGTTTATTGCACTCAGTGTAGCATGTATGATTACCTGCCCTGTGGGCGGGTGGCGTGTGTGTGCGTTCGGTGCAAGGAGCTCCTGGCCCTCAAAGACTACGTACGGGCTTTGGAGGCCAGGGTGGCTGAACTGGAGGAGCTGAGGGAGTCAGAGAGGTATGTTGCTGAGGCTTTCCGGGACACTGTACAATTGTCCCACCTCCGGTCAGAGAGCCCCTGCGCTGTTAAGGAGGATGAAAGGCTCAGGGAAGGAGAACATTCAACTGGAGCAGAGGGAAATGATCCCATAGTTGGGACCCTCCTTCCAGATGATGATGAGGTATCCTCTCGCACTCAGGTTACCTCTCCGGGGGAGGGAACTCCAGTCGTTAGGAAAAGGCAGGTGTTAGTAATGGGAGATTCGATCATTAGCAACATAGATAGCTGGGTTTGTGATGACCGGGAGAACCGTATGGTCACTTGCCTGCCTGGTGCGAAGGTTGCGGATCTCTCGAGGCATCTAGATAGACTTATGGGTAGTGCAGGGGAGGAGCTGATGGCCGTGGTACATGTAGGTATCAATGACATAGGGAAGGGTAGGAGAGACATCTTGGAGGCCAAATTTAGGCTGCTAGGAAAGAGACTGAAATCCAGGACATCTATGGTGGCATTCTCAGAAATGCTTCCAGTCCCACTCGCAGGGCCAGGTAGGCAGGCGGAGCTTCAGAGTTTCAATGCGTGGATGAGACAATGGTGTAGAGAGGAGGGGGTTAGATTTACTAGGACTGGGGAATCTTTTGGGATGGGGGAAATAGTGATCATAATATAATAACATTTAATATTCCTGTGGTGGGAAGAACACCTCAGCAGACCAGCACCCTGGCATTTAATTTCAGAAAGGGGAACTATGCAAAAATGAGGAGGTTAGTTAAACAGAAATTAAAAGGTACAGTGACTAAAGTAAAATCCCTGCAAGCTGCATGGACACTTTTCAAAGACACCATAATAGAGGCCCAACTTAAATGTATACCCCAAATTAAAAAAACACAGTAAAAGAACTAAAAGAGCCACCGTGGCTTAACAACCATGTAAAAGAAGCAGTGAGAGATAAAAAGGCATCTTTTAAAAAGTGGAAGTCAAATCCTAGTGAGGTAAATAGAAAGGAGCATAAACACTGCCAAATTAAGTGTAAAAATGTAATAAGAAAAGCCAAAAAGGAGTTTGAAGAACAGCTAGCCAAAAACTCAAAAGGTAATAATAAAATGTTTTTTAAGTACATCAGAAGCAGGAAGCCTGCTAAACAACCAGTGGGGCCCCTGGACAATCGAGATACAAAAGGAGCACTTAAAGATGATAAAGTCATTTTGGAGAAACTAAATGAATTCTTTGCTTCAGTCTTCACGGCTGAGGATGTTAGGAGATTCCCAAACCTGACCATTTTGTAGGTGACAAATCTGAGGAATTGTCAGAGATTGAAGTGTCATTAGAGGAGGGTTTTGAATTAATTGATAAACTTAACAGTAACAAGTCACCGGGACAAGATGGCATTCACCCAAGAGTTCTCAAAGAACTCAAATATGAAATTGCGGACGTAACAACTATAGTTTGTAACCTATCCTTTAAATCAGCTTCTGTACCCAATGAATGGAAGACAGCTAACATAACGCTAATATTTAAAAAGGGCTCTAGAGGCGATCCTGGGAATTACAGACCGGTAAGTCTAACATCAGTACCGGGCAAATTAGTTAAAACAATAGAAAGAATAAAATTGTCAGACACGTAGAAGAGCATAATTTGTTGGGCAAAAGTCAACATGGTTTCTGCAAAGGGAAATCATGTCTTACTAATCTATTAGGGTACAAAATAGTTAATTCAATTAAGCTTAATTCAAAATAACACATCTATACACAAAACTATTTCGAAATAGCATTTTGCTATTTTGAAATAGCACGTCCACACTGAGTGGACCCTGAACCGGGTTAAGACTGGCCAGAACCAGTGCTGGCAGGGCATCAGGTTAGGACTTAGTGTGTGGAGCTGCTGCCTGAGGCTAACTGAGCTCCGTGCTTTAAGAGACCCTACCCCCACCCCGGACAGACAGTTCTCAGGGTTCCCCGCTTGCTTGTCTACCTCGATGAGGGCCAGCAAAGCAGTCCTGTCTTGGAGTGCCCGCACTCGGGACAACACAGCACTCGGCCACGTGGAGCCAGAGCTGCCCCTGGGCACGCCGGTGTGTCTCGTGGGTCACTGCCATCAGCCCGGCTGCACTTGCTGCAGGCTGCCATCCGGGGGGTCCATCGGGGGCTGTCAGGATCCAGGAGGCCCTGAGGGAGAGCGTCCACCCCGAGAAGCCCTCAGAGCCTCCCCACCAGGGGCTCCTGCCCCATTCCTCCCTCACGTCCTTCCACTTACCCTTCCCTAGCCCCCCCCTTCCTGATGTCAAATAAAAGACACTTATGTTCAAAAATAGAAACTGGGTTTATTGAACAAAACTGGGGGGGAATGAACCTCTGGGGAGACTGGGAAAAGGAGGTGGAAGAGAGAGGGTGGAAGAGGGGAGGGGGAAACCTAGGAGGAGGAAGCTGGAAGGGGGAAGAAGGGGGAGGGGAAGCTCAGGGCTCAGGGCTGGGGGTCTCGCCAGACCAACCTGACTTTCATGCTAACCTGCTCCTGGGTTCGCATGTGGCCTTTGGTGGCCAGGCTGGCAGCTATCCTGCCATAGACGGCCGCATTCCTCCATCTAGTGCGGAGATCATGGATGTTGGGGGCATTCCCCCCCCAATCCTGAATAAGGTCCATGATCTCCACCCTGGACCAGAAAGGCACCCACCTTCTCCAGCCCCTGTCAGGCTCCTGGGAACTGGCAGACTGCTCCTGGGGAGCGGTGGCGGGCTGGCTGGCAGTGGCTTGCTGGCTCATGTTTTGGGGCCACTGGGTCAGGGGCCCGGTGGCCACTGCTGGCTCTGGGCTGGCAGGCTTGGAGCTGGCACAGGCACTGTGGCCAGGGTCTACCCCCTTTAATGTCTCCGGGCTGGGGGAGAGGAGAGTAAGCTTTCCTGGTTGTGCCCAGAGTGGCCACCAGGGCTCTCTGGGAAGGGCTGGAGGCCCCCCTGTTTCTAATTAAGTGTCTACACAACACTTAATTTGAAATAGCTATTTCGAATTTGGCATTACGCCTCGTAGAATGAGGTTTACCAAATTCGAAATAAGGGCTCCACTATTTCAAATTTATTTTGAAATAGTGGTTTGCCTGTGTAGATGCTATTAAAGTTAATTCGAAATAACTGCTGTTATTTCGAATTAACTTTGTAGTGTAGACATAACCTTAGAGTTCTTTGAAGGGGTTAACAAACATGCGGACAAGGGGGATCCAGTAGACATAGTATACTTAGATTTCCAGAAAGCCTTTGACAAGATCCCTCACCAAAGGCTCTTGCGTAAATTACATTGTCATGGGATAAGAGGGAAGGTCCTTTCATGGACTGAGAACTGGTTAAAAGACAGGAAACAAAGGGTAGGAATAAATGGTAAATTTTCAGAATGGAGAGGGTAACTAGTGGTGTTCCCTAAGGGTCAGTCCTAGGACCAATCCTATTCAACTTATTCATAAATGATCTGGAGAAAGGGGTAACAGTGAGGTGGCAAAGTTTGCAGATGATACTAAACTGCTCACGGTAGTTAAGACCAATGCAGACTGTGAAGAACTTCAAAAAGATCTCACCAAACTAAGTGATTGGGCAAGAAAATGGCAAATGAAATTTAATATGGATAAATGTAAAGTAATGCACGTTGGAAAAAATAACCCCAAATATACATACACTATGATGGGGGCTAATTTAGCTACAACTAATCAGGAAAGAGATCTTGGGAGTCATCGTGGATAGTTCTCTGAGGACGTCCACGCAGTGTGCAGCGGCAGTCAAAAAAGCAAACAGAATGTTAGGAATCATTAAAAAAGGGATAGAGAATAAGACGGAGAATATCTTATTACCCTTATATAAATTCATGGGACACCCACATCTTGAATACTGCGTACAGATGTGGTCTCCTCATCTCAAAAAAGATATACTGGCATTAGAAAAAGTTAACTAAAATGATGAGGGGTTTGGAACGGGTCCCATATGAGGAGAGATTTAAAAGACTTGGACTTTCCAGCTTAGAAAAGAGGAGGCTAAGGGGGGATAGGATAGAGGTCTATAAAATCATGACTGGTGTGGAGAAAGTGAATAAAGAAAAGTTATTTACTTATTCCCACAATATAAGAACTAGGGGGTCACCACATGGATTTAAAACAAACAAATGGAAGTTTTTCTTCACTCGGCGCACCATCAGCCTGTGGAACTCCTTGCCAGAGGATGCAGTGAAGGCTAGGACTTTAACAGGGTTCAAAAAAGAGGTAGAAAGATTCATGGAGGTTAGGTCCATCAATGGCTATTAGCCAGGATGGGTAGGAATGGTGTCCCTAGCCTCTGTTTGTCTGGAGGTGAGTGACAGGAGAGGGCTCACGTGAGGATGACATGTTGTGATCCCTCCCTCTGGGGCATGTGGCATTGGCCACTGTTGGCAGGCAGGCTACTGGGCTAGCTGGACCTTTGGTCTGACCCAGTATGGCCATTCTTATGTTCTCTCCTGTACTTATTGCACGCTCCAAACTCTCCTCGCCTCTGGCGCCCTCCCGTCCCAGCCATATACTTCCTCCCGCTTCCTTCTTATGTCCCCTTCCCTACCAGCAGGCTCATTGGTAGGGAGTTCCCAGCCAGGGAGTTCTCTGAGCGGCAGCCCTAAACTTCTGGGCGGGGCTCAATTAGCAGCTGCACGGCCATCCTGCCATGCAGCTTACAGGGAACTTAGCACTCGGGCAACCTATCAGAAGTGCTTAGAAGAGGCGGCTTGAGAGGTAGTGGATTGGGGTGC
Source organism: Rafetus swinhoei (assembly GCA_019425775.1). NCBI lineage: Eukaryota > Metazoa > Chordata > Testudines > Trionychidae > Rafetus > Rafetus swinhoei. Next base: position 2,130,264 of record JAFJHL010000492.1, on the reverse strand, counting down.
AGACTGCTTTTACTTTTGAGCCCTGCTCCTCTTACTCTGAGGCTCATAACAGCACTGAGATGGTAGGTATTGTGTGTCTGAGTCATATGGCGTATCTTCTCTTCTGTCCTTAAGTGTAAATTCCTAGGGAAGCATAATGTGGTCCAGGAAAATAAACCCTTGGGGGACCCCACTAGTTACCTCTCTCCGCTCGGAAAACTTGCCATTTATTCCTACACTTTGTTTCCTGTCTTTTAAGCAGTTCTCAATCCACGAAAGGACCTTCCGTCAGCCCATAACAACTTACTTTACTTAAGAGCCTTTGGTGAGGGATCTTGTCAAAGGCTTTCTGGAAATCTAAGTACACTATATCCACTGGATCCCCCTTGTCCACATGTTTGTTGACCCCCTCAAAGAACTCTAGCAGATTAGTAAGGCATGATTTCCCTTTACAGAAAGCATGTTGACTTCCCCCCAACAAATTATGTTCATCTCTGTATCTGTCAATTTTATTCTTTACTATAGTTTCAACTAATTTGCCCCGTACTGACATTAGACTTATCAGTCTGTAATTCCCAGGATCACCTCTAGAGCCCTTTTTAAATATTGGCATCACATTAGCTATCTGCCAGTCATTAGGTACGGAAGCCGATTTAAAGGATAGGTTACAGACCACAGTTAATAGTTCCGCAGTTTCTCATTTGAGTTCTTTCAGAACTCTTGGGTGAATGCCATCTGGTCCCGGTGACTTGTTACTGTTAAGTTTATCAGTTTGTTCCAAAACCTCCTCTAATGACACCTCAATCTGGGACAATTCCTCTGATTTGTCACCTGAAAAGAATGGCTCAGGTTTGGGCATCTCCCCAATATCCTAGCCGTGAAGATCGAAGCAAATAATTTATTTAATATCTCCACCATGACTTTATCATCTTTGAGTGCTCCTTTAGCATCTCAATCGTCCAAGGGCCCCACTGGTGGTTTAGCCGGCGTCCTGCTTCTGATGCACTTAAAAAACAATTTACTATTACTTTGAGTTTTTTAGCTCTCTATTCTTCAAACTCCTTTTTGGCTTTTCTTATTATACTAGCCAATTAGCCCGTCATAAAATGGGATTTTCAGGTCTCGCCTCCACGTCCTATTCCCTTTCTATCTCCGTCTTCTCTCCTGAGCCTCCGGTATCTCGCGCCGTCTCTCTCTCCCCTCCTTCTACTGCCTCCCCTCTCTCTCTCAGCTCTCCTCCATCTCCTGCCTCTCTCTCCGTCTCTCTTTCTCTTCTCCCCCTCCTGCCTCTCATTCTCTCTTCTCCTCCTCCTCCTGCCTCTCACTCTCTCTTTCTCTTCTCCTCCTCCTGCATGGGGAGAGCGGAGCCCAAACGGCTGTTTGCGCCACATGCTCCTGCGCGGCAGCCTGACTGAGCGGCTGCCATGAGCTCCAGCTGCCCCCCCTGCACCATTTCCCTTCACCCCAGCACTGATCCTGCAGCCTCCCAGTTGTCCTCCACCTCCCCCTCCCCCTTGTTCCCCCGCCCTCCCCCTGGACAGGGTCTGTTCACGGCCAGGGGGCGGGGCCTGGAGCCGCTGTCACGCCGCACGTCACCGCCCCACCCCCCGTTCGCCTCCCGCCGTGGTGCTCGGCTGAGTTCTGCGCCGCTCAGCCGGGGAGCAAGCGGAGCAAGCGGCCGTTTGGGCTCCCCCTCGGTGGCCCGGCTGAGTGGCACAGAACGCAGCCGAGAGCCATGGCAGGAGGCAACAGCGCCCCCCAGAGGAAAGATGTAATGCTATAGAGTTACAGAGTCACAGACATTGGGATACTATATATATGATTTTTACACTTAATTTGACAAAGTTTATGCTCCCTCCTATTTTCCTCACTAGGATTTCACTTCCACTTTTTAGAAGATATCATTTTATCTGTCACTGCTTCTTTTACCTGGTTGTTAAGCCACGGTGGCACTTTTTTGGTTCTCTTACTGTGTTTTTTAATTTGGGGTATAAATTTAAGTTGGGCCTCTATTATGGTGTCTTTGAAAAGTTTCCATGCAGCTTGCAGATATTTGATACTAGCTACATGTTTTGTTAGTCTTTGAAGTGCTACCAGACTGTTTGTAGTTTTTTTAGCTACCCCCTGAAGCTTCTTTTAGTTTATGTTTAACTAACGTCCTCATTTTTGTGTAGTTCCCCCTTGCTGAAATTAAATGCCACAGTCTTGGGCTGCTGAGGTGTTTTTCCCACCACAGGGATGTTAAATTTTATTATATTATGGTCACTATTTCCGACCGGTCCAGTTATATTTCCCTCTTGAAGCAGACCCTGCGCTCCACTTAGGACTAAATCAAGAATAGCCTCTTCCCGTGTGGGTTCCAGAACCAGCTGCTCCAAGAAGCAGTCATTTAAGTATCAAGAAATTTTATCTCTGCATCCCGTCCTGAGGTGACATGTACCCAGTCAATATGGAGATAGTTGAAATGCCCCTTATTATCAAGTTTTTTTTGATTCGATAGCCTCTCTAATCTCCTGTAGCATTTCATGGTCACTATCACTGTCCTGGTCAGGTGGTCGATAATAGATCCCTACTCCTATATTCTTATTAGAGCGTGGAATTACTATCCATAGTGATTCTATGGAACATGTTGATTCATTTAAGATTTTTTTACTTCATTTGATTCTACGTTATCTTTCACGTATAGTGCCACCCCCCCCGCACGACCTGTTCTGTCCTTCCAATATATTTTGTACCCGGGTATGACTGTGTCCCATTGATTGTTTTCGTTCCACCAAGTTTCCGTGATGCGTCTTATATCAATATCCTCCTTTAAAACTAGGCACTCTAGTTCACCCATTTTACTATTTAGACTTCTAGCATTTGTGTATAAGCACTTTAATAACTTGCCACTATTTATCTGTCTGCCATTTCTTGATGTGTTAGACTCCTTTTCTTTTGATTGTCTCATCTGATCTGACCCATACTTACATCCTCTCCTCCTGACTAGAATATAGAGCATCTCTATTAATAGAACCTCCCCTAATAAATGTCTCTCTCCGATACATGTGCTGCTCTGCACCCGTCAGCTTTCACCCAGCCCTTAGTTTAAAAACTGCTCTATGACCTTTTTAATCTTAAGTGCCAGCAGTCTGGTTCCATTTTGGTTTAGGTGGAGCCCATCCTTCCTGTATAGGCTCCCCCGATCCCAAAAGTTTCCCCAGTTCCTAGTAAATCTAAACCCGTCCTCTCCACACCACTGTCTCATCCACGCATTGATACTCTGAAGCTCTGCCTGCCTACCTGGCCCTGCGTGTGGAACTGGAAGCATTTCAGAGAACACTACCATAGAGGTCCGGGATTTCAGTCTCTCTCCTAGCAGCCTAAATTTGGCTGCTGAGTCAGTGGAATCTAGGGCTGCCTGAAGAGAAGTTCTAGCTGTTGTGCAGCCCTCCTGCAACATGGCACCAAACTCCTGCCTGTCGTCGTGGGGCAACCTCTCCTTAAACTTTGCTAGGGCGTCCCATGACTTGAAGGCGTACCTGCTAAGGATCGCCTGTTGATTCGCGATCCTTAGCTGCAGACCCCCTGTCAAGTAGACCTTTCTGCCGAACAGATCGGTCCCTTTGGCCTCCTTCGACTTAGAGGCTGGGGCCTGCTGCCCCTGTCTCTCCCTCTCATTGACTGCTGAAACCACAATCGATGGGGGTGAGGGTGGGAGCATAAAAAAACTCATTACCCTTGGGTGGGACAAAGTACCTCCTCTCAAACACATTTAGCTGCCGGATGAATAGAGGACTGGGTCTGCCATAGGGTCATGTAATTCGACTGCATTGTCTTTATGATTGGCAGAGCTACCCTGGAGGGCCCTTCATGCGAGAGGATGTCCACCATTGGGTCCTCGGATTCCTGTATCTCCTCCGCCACCAGGAGATTCATGTTCTGCACCACCCTGCGCAGCAGCTCATGATATGCCCTGTGATCCATGGGTGGAGGTCCCGACATGGAGGTGCCCGCCACTGCTTCATCTGGGGAAGACGATGAATGGTCCTGGGTCTGGGCAGTGTCCTCAGCAGGTATCTGGGCTCTGTCCTTGGGGCCCATCCAATGGCCTTTCCCCAGTGGCTGCTCCCTAGCCTTAGGGGGTGGACTGTCCTCTCTAGGTGGACAGGACTCCGCTGCGGACAGTGTCCTCGAGTGGCGCCTGTCCCAAGGAGAATGGGATCTGTGACTTGTGGACACCATCAACCTAGGAGCGCCCTGGGACTGATGGTATGCCCAGGGGGGTCCAGAAGGGCCACTGCGCTGGCGGTGGCCAATACTGTTGCAACTGTGCTGGCGGGTCCCTTGTACTACGTTGAGACTGGCTGTGCCAAGACCTGGTCGATACCGTGTCTGACTCTGATTCAGACTGGGATGACCACAGCGGTGCCGATGATGTTGGTGCAGGGGTCTGTGCCGGGTGCCGGGACCTTGTCCGGGACCCAGACCAATGCTGAGGCAGCCTGGAAGGGGAGCAGCATCTCAGACTTCTGGATTGTGACCTCGATTTGGAGACTGATCTGTGTGCCAAGCGTCGATCCCTCGGTGCCCGACTCTCTCGCCATGCTGGCAGTGGAGGACGTTGCACCGGCGACGGGGGACCCGCCAAGGAGGAATACCTGTCCCAGTACCATTCCATGGACTGTGGTCCACGGAGCATAGCCGGCTTTCCCCTTGAGCGGTGTGGTCCCGGCGGTGCCAGTGGTTTATCCTTGGACTCCTCAGGCTCTGAGATTTCTATCAGGTCTCTGGACACTTCAAAGGTGTCCGGCGTCGAAGGGGAGTTCAAGACCTGCACTGGGCTCACGTCTCTTGGTAGATGGTCATGTGCTGGACTCAACAGCGCCAGTCCTGGGGGCTGGAGTCGATGGCACGTCCTGGACCTCCCGCACCGGGGATTTTCTCCGGGCATGGTCCTATCTTTGTCGGGGGCCTATGAGGGGATCTACCTCTGTTCTCTCTCCTTCCCCACGGTGATGGTGAGGTAGATCTATGTCTTGGCACCACCGTCATCGGTGTCAGGGAACCCTGGCGCCGAGAGTCCTTTGCCGTGCTCAGTTTCTGCGCCGCATCTCTTACAGAAGCCGGGGCGTTTCGCACCGCGCTGGCTCCCAGGGCCGATTTTTTGGCCTGAGGGGGTTTTAGCACCGCCTCCATCAAGAGCTGTTGGAGCCTATGCTCCCTGTCCTTTCTAGTGCGGGGCTTAAAACGTTGACAGATCTTGCACTTTTTGGTGCAATGTTCTTCACCCAGGCAGCGAAGGCACGCATCATGCGGGTCGCTGTTGGGCATATGGCATTGGCAAGCTGCTCACGCTTTAAAGCCTGGGGTATTAGGCATGCCCCAGTGGGCTAAATGCTTGGGCACTTGCCCACTGTCCTTTTATTTCCTTGAAGAGCTTTATCACGGAGAAAAGCAAAGTGAAGACCAGGGAAAAAAAACAAGAGCTAGGGACTAGGCACTTGCTAAGCAAGAACTAGCTACAGTTCCAACATCACCATGGACGGTAAGAAGGAACTGAAGGAGCGTAGGGCCAGCAGTGGTATATATGCGCTGATATAGCGGCGCCACTCTAGAGGTCTCCACAGCCGACCCTACGGGAGCTGTTAAGGGAAAAGTTTCCAACGTTCGTGCATGCAGCACGCGTACACCTGAATTGGAATTGATGTGAACAATCACTTGAAGAAGAACCATCATTATTGCACAGGGTGAGTAACTTCCCTTTCTTCGAGTGATGTCCCCGTGAGTGCTCCGCCATTGGTGACTCTATAGCAGTACCCACAATGTGGTAGGTGGCCTTCGGATTATGTGGTATGTGAGGATGAAAGGACCACCTGAGCTACAGTGGAACCTGTTTCAATTCATGAGGAGATTGCATAATGTTTCATGAAGGTGTGGGTGGATGACCATGTAGCTGCTGTGCAGATGTCCTTAATAGGGACTCCCTTCAGAAAGGCAACTGAGATAGATACGGCCTGTCTAGAGTGTGCTCTCGGGGGCGTAGGGAGTGGTCTACTTCGCAGCAAGTAACATGGAGTGATACACAATGTAATTAATTTGGAAATATGTTGTGAAGATAGTGGTGTTTGCTGAGAGCATTCTGCAAGGAAGAGAAATAGTGTTTGTGATTTACGGAAAGGCTGTGTACGGTCTATAGAGAATGATAATGCTCTACGGCCGTCCAGTGTGTGTAATATCACCTCCTGTCATGACCATGAGGGTTAGCCAGCAGCCTGGGGAACTAAGGGGTTAACTATGTCCCTTACCTAAGCCAGGTAGAGTCAGCCAATAGGAATGCAGGTAGGACTTTCAAACTGGGACAAAGGAATGTTTGGGTTTTTCCCTCCTTTGTCCCTGGACAGTTTCTCTCCAGCTACTGAGGGATACAGAATATCTCCCTCCAAGAATAGACTCTTTACTATCTGTAAGTAGGGTAAGGTTTAAATAAATCCATTAGGTTTTATTGTTTTATGGTTTGGGAAATGGGAGCTGATGTCTGTGCATTTTTAAAAATGGGCTTTGCTCTCCTTTGTAATTAAGTCTTGGCCCATGGTGGGGTTTCCCCCATGAGTATATTAATTTGTGACTTTTCCATCTAGTCATGATGCTTGCAACAGGAATATTGTGGTGATAATAAAAGTTCTTTCTCTTGTCTTTTATTAACCTGGTATTGGTTAATTTTTGTGTCCTGGTTTGTACTTTAGGGGTGAGATTTCCCAAGTGAGCTCTCCCCTGATTTTCTTATCATTACTTGGGTGGTGGCAGCAGATTTTATCCCCAAAATCTAGGTTTTTAAGATTTTGGGGGGAAGTTTTATATCAAAGCCTGGAAAGATAAGGTCTTGGGGTACTCTTGCGGGCCCCCACTTCTGCATTTATCGTGCCAGAGTGGGGAAAGAGCCATGACACCTCCTCACCAGAAGTATGAGGCTTCAGGAAGAAGGTAGGAAGGACAATGAGCTTGTTAATGTGGAATTCTGAGCAGACTTTAGGTAGAAAGGAGGGATGGGGCTGGAGGACCACTCTATCCTTATGAAACATGGTGTAAGGTGGTGCTGCCGTGAGAGCAGCAATTTCACTAACTCGCCTCACCAATGTGATTGCTATTAAGAACACCATCTTTGCTGTTAATAGGGAGAGTGAGCATGTGGCCAAGGGCTCAAATGGTGGTCTAGTTAGTGTGTTGAGCACTAGGTCCAGATTCCATGTGGGGTCTAAAAGCCTATGCAGAGGGTTAAGGTTATGCAGCCCTCTAAAAAACCTCTTAGCGATAGGATGGGCAAATATCGAAAAACCCTCTGAGGATGGAAAGCCGTCAGCGCAGCAAGATGTACTCTGAGGGAGGAAACTGATAGACCTTGATCTTTCAGATGCATGATGTAGTCCAGGATCATATGAAGGGGTGCGGTGGTTGGTTGAGTGCCAATGTTGATGCACCATGCTGTAAAGCGGTTCCACTTCTGAAAGTAGGTATTGTGAGTACTCTGTCTTCTACTATGAATCAGAATGTTTCTCACTTGCCGTGAACATCTCTTCTCTGCCTCCGAGAACCAGAGAGAAACCATGCCATCAGGTGTAGAGTTTCTGGCTGGGGTGGAGAAGATTGCCTGCATTCTGAGAGAGGAGGTCTCAAAGACTTGGAAGCGGGTAAAGAGGTAGATGAGACATCCGATAAAGATAGGGAAACCAAGTTTGCCTGGCCCAGGCAGGGGCTATGAGGATGACTAGGGTGTCATCCAACTCAATCTTCCTGATTACTCTGGGTATGAGGCATTGGAAGGAATACATAATAGAAGCGAGCCTCCCATTTGATAAGGAAGGCGTCTCCCAGAGAACCGGGCGCTATCCCCATCCTGGAACAATATTGGGGACACTTGATATTCTGGTATGTTGCAAAAAGATCTACTGCCAGAAATCCCCAGCGGCAAAACAGGGCGTGCAGGACATATGTATGAATTTCCCATTCGTGGTCTGTCGTGAAATGACGGCCGAGAGCATCCGCAGTTGCGTTGTTGGCCCCCGGGAGGTACGATGCAACGAGGTTGATTTTGTTGCAGATACACCAATTCCACAGGAGTACAGCCTCTGCACAGAGGGATGGAAATCGGACACCACCTTGATGGTTGATGTAAAACATGGTGGTGATGTTGTCGGTGAGGATACGTACTGTAAAGCCGCAAATATGCTGAAGGAAATGTTTGCAAGCAGTGCTCACCCTGCAGAGCTCTAGGAGGTTGATATGCCACCGGGATTCATGAGCTGACCATCTGCCCTGAGCAAAGTGATGCTGCATGTGTGAGCCCCACCCAAGGAGGGAAGCGTCCGTGGCGATTTGTGCAGAGGGTTGCATCTGGTGGAATGAAACACCAGCAAGGAGGTTCTTTGGACTGGTCCACCATTGTAAGGAAGCACAAATCTTCAGAGGGACTGTCACCTGTTTGTGTAGGTGGTTCTTGGATGGGATGTAAACTGAGGAGAGCCAATGCTGGCGGCAGCAAAAGTGCAGACATACATATCGGACGACATATGTCGCGGCTGCCATATGGCCCATGAGACGAAGACAGGTTAATACTGTCACGGTAGGGCTGGACGTTATGTTCAAAATAAGGCTTTTTATGGCTTCGAAGCGCTGGGTGGGGAGATATGTTCTTGCTGTGATAGAATCCAGATGATCTCCTATGAACTGTCTTGAGCTGGGTGTATGGTTACATGGAAATAAGCGTCTTGCAGGTCGAGGGCTGCAAACCAGTCTCCTTTGTCTAGTGCCGGAATGATGGATGTGAGTGTGATCATTTTGAACCATTGTTTGTGGAGGTACTTGTTTAAACGACAAAGCTCGAGAATGGGTCTCCGTGAGCGAATAATTTGAGTAAAAATCCCCTGCCCCGATATTGCTCGGACACCCTCTCTACGGCACCTATGTACAGATGCTCCACCTCTTGATGTAGAAATGATTCATGAGAGGGGGTCCCTGAAGAGGGACGGGGTGGGTGGGGAGGTTGGGGGAACTGATATAAGGAGAATGGAGTATCCGCGTTTGATGATCTCTAGGACCCAACGGTCTGTAGTTATTGCTGCCCATTGGTTGTAAAAAGGGCACAGACGATGATGGAAAGTCGCGTGATCGTGAGGCACTGGTGAAGTGGAGAGGTCGTGCAGGCCCTTGACCAAGACCTCAAACCTGCTGCCTGAAGGTCTGCTGGTTGGACACTCGGTTATCAGGGGCCCAACGATGCTGGTTTCTTGCCCTGGAACCATTTTGTTCAAAGGGTCTCTGCTGTTGTCTGGCATATGAGAAGTCTCTCTGCCTCTGGTAGGGCGTGTAATGTCTCCTACAATACCGTGGTGTGTACATCCCTAAAGTACGCAGTGTAGTGTGGGAGTCCTTACTAGAGTGAAGGACTTCATCTGTCCTTGCTGCAAAGAGTTTTTGTTTGTCGAATGGTAAGTCTTCAACTTGGGTTTGCAAGTCCTTGGGAACACCTGCCGCCTGTAACCAGGAGGTGTGTCTCACGACTACTGATGTGACTGTTGCTCTTCCTGCTGTATCAGCAGCGTCCAGTGCCATCTGCAAGGCAGTGCGAGATGTGGTGTACCCTTCCTGGACTATAGACTTCAGGATAGGTCTCTTATCATCAGGGAGATGTTACATTAGCTCAGTCAGATGGGCGTAATTATCAAAGTCATGACTGGCAAGTAACGTCGTGTAATTTGCTATCCGAAGTTGTAATGTGGATGACGAATACATCTTTCTGCCAAATAAATCCAAGCGCTTGTCATGATTAGATGACTTATACTGTGAATTCTTGGACCTTTGGTTTGCGGCATCGACAACTAGAGAATTTGGTTGTGGGTGGAGGAATAAAAAGTCCATGCCCTTTGAGGGAACAAAATATTTTCTGTCACCACGCTTATTAGTAAGTGGAGCTGAGGCTGCTGTCTGACAAACCTCGTCCATCACCTCCATAATAGCTTCACCAATTGGAAGTGCAATTTTTGTTTTCGCGGATGGCTGTAGATTTTTTGAGTCTGTGTTGTTTTTCTTGCACCTCAGATAGGGTGACCTCTTGACTGGTGAAAAGTTCTTGAAATTGTTTTAGGTTGTCAGTGGGAGATGTATCATCTGGGATGACCGCCTTGTCCAGGGAGGAAGAGGACTTATCCATCGAAGAGGTTCCCAGTTGGTCAGGGTCAATGTCATCGATTATCTGTCCCTCTTCGGTCTCCAAATCCTCCGTTTGAGGAGGGGGACTATGGGAATGAGAGGTTGGCACCGATCTGTGGGCAGGTGTTGATGGTACCGTCGATCGGTGTCTGGATGGTGCCCAGTGCCTGCATGGAGACTGCTGTGATGGATAATGAGGATGGTAAGACCAGTCAGGATACCACGGGGGGGCAGTGAGAATACTGTGGTCAGTGCCCCTCATGGGGTGTTGTTGGTCTGACTGGGGAGGAGTGTTGGGAGAAGAACACACACTCCTGCGATCATCATCATATTCACTGTAGTGTGAAAGGACCCGTGATCTTGGTCAACGGGAGGACCCCCTGAGTGGTGATGGAGACCAAGGTTGTCTGTGGGAGACATGGCAAGGTGATCTTGAATGCGGTCTCGACATCGGCACCGGTGTGTCATGACTGTGCTTGCAAGCGGAGCAGTGATGAGTAGAGGAAGGCTCCTGTGGTGCCAATGAACACAGTGCTGATGGAGGAGGCATTGGTGCTGGTGGGGAGGGCACCAGTTCTGAGCTGGGAGAGCGAGGCAAGGGTCTCATCGATTTCGCCTTGGCCTTTGCCAGTGCTGGTGTTTTGCCTGCACCGTTGGTGCGGGTGGTGCCGGTGTCTTGTCCAGTTCCCGGGCGTCCAATGTCTCTGGTGCTGCTGGCATCAGTGCTGAGGACTGTGGAGTTCATGGTTTTGGTTCCGTAACTGATGCGGCATGGGGGCGCCCAGTGCCGGAGGTGCCTGGCTTATCTCCTGTGCTGACTCTGGGAGGTAGTGAGTGTACGTCTTCAGGGAGGGCGGTTGGGATTTACAGCCAAGGTGTCCTCACAGGTCTCTGGCTCCGTTGATGATAACCAGAAGGCTGCTTGCGTGTGTGCTCAATGATGTGTGCCGTGTCGACTTGTGCACTTAGTCTCCACAGCAGACCCCAAGAGAGCCCCCAAAGACCACAAACCACATAAGGATCGAAGGTGCCAGGCCAGGTTTATTGTAAAGCGAAGTACAGTAATAGTTGTCAGTAGACTCTACTGAACCACTACACATATGTACCCCGTAGCAATGGATTGACTCAATCAGTGGGAAATTTCTACTGCCCCCTAGGACATCCAAAGACTGTGCCCCCAAAGACACCACCTTATATACAGGTACAAACAAGCCACACCTCACTGCTGCCGGATCAGGTTGCCACCCTCTGATGTTGTCAGGTTACCACCCTCTGACGCTACTTAGCTACCACCCATCACCCTGTACCACATGGTTTGATTAGATCATCTCTAGCCATCATGCTGTCATTTTAGACCCTTTCCTGAACCTGGGTCAGTATCTGTGAGGAGTGGGTACCAAGGTGGTTTTTAATGAGCTAGTGAGATCATGTGCTTATCACTTATGAACAGTACCAATTATTGTTCTGCACCTGGGCCTATTACCAATTAGTGCAGGGGTGGCCAACCCGTGGCTCGCGAGCCGCATGCGGCTCTTCAAAGAAAATATTGCGGCTCCCGCACCCGCAGCTCTTCAAAGGGCAGCTGTGTGAAAGAGACAGAGCTGCAGGGTCCCGTGCATCCTTCAAAATGGCCACCATTAAAAGGGCAATGCCTGCTCTGCTCTTAAAAGGGCAGAGTCCGGCCCCCCCCCTTTTTTTTTTTTTGCTCAAAAACTTTCCCTCGGATCTTTGCACTGTATCCACCACTATTTTGGCTCTTCGTCTGTAACGGGTTGGCCACCCCTGAATTAGTGTTTTGCACTCTCAGCCCTGTTTGTGCCAAGTTCTGTGAGCAGGGGCCTGCCTCTTGTTCACAGCTTAGCTTTGATTTATGTTAGCCATGTTTTGTCCATTGTTAGCTAGGCCTCAGGCCTGGCCTCTGCTGCATGGGCTTATGTTTTATGCCTTCATCTCACTACAGTGAGCTGGCTGGGAGATATCCTCTTTTTCGCAGAAGGCTTAGATGAAGGCAAACCTACCAGGTTTTTTTGCTTAGTGGGGGTCTCCTGCTGAGTACTCCTCTCCTTAGCTGTTTGAAGCTCCAGAACCTTATCAGACAGTAACATCCTGGCTGTGTCTAGACTGGCAAGTTTTTCCGGAAAAATCAGCCGCTTTTCCGGAAAAACTTGCCAGCTCTCTACACTGGCCGCTTGATTTTCCGCAAAAGCAATGACGATCTAGTGTGCGAAATCAGCCGCTTTTCCGGAAAAGCTTTGCCGCTCCCGTTCAGGCAAAAGTCCTTTTTCCGAAAAACTGTTGCGGAAAAGGGCCAGTGTAGACAGCTAGCTAACGCTTTTCCGAAAAAGCAGAATAAATGGAAAAAAGCGGTTTGGATGCCTGGAGACCCCGTAGGAGCCCCGGACTTCCTGGTAACCCGAGCTCTTAAAGCAGTCGCAGGCTGCTGAGTGCACATGGCAGGAGCGTGCCTCAGGCCTGCGACTGAGGTCTGCCACCTTGCCCCTGCTGCGACCAGCAGCCATCAGAGCCCAGCCATGGCCGCGCCGGGTGGTGAGCCACCTGCACCCCCAGCGCAGGAGGCCCCCAGGCGCTGCAAAAAACGGGCTCCCTCCTGGACGCTCAGGGAGCTGGAGACCCTCCTTGACCTATGGCAGGAGGAGGAGGGTCTCCAGGATACCCGGTCCCGGCGCCACAATGCGGATATATTTGGCCGCATGGCCGAGGCTCTGGCCCACCAGGGACACCCAGCCCGGAACATTGAGCAAGTCCGGGCAAAGGTGAAGGAGCTCTGGCTCGGGTACATGAGGGCCAGCGAGGGCAGGGGGGGCAGGACCAGACACCTGCCCCCCATTACAACCGGCTGCATGCCATCCTGGGCCAGCCAGCCCCGCAAAGCCCGGACGTGCCAGTGGACACCTGCCAGCGCCCCGTCATCCGAACCACCGAGGCGGGAGGAGAGGACAGCAGCAGCGCCGGGAGAGGAGACCAGCGTTGCCACCCAGCAGGCCCCCTCCAGCAGCTCATCCGAGGCCGGGGAAGGATCCACTGGTGAGTCTTTGCAGTTTGCACTCACAAGGGCGGAGGGCGGGGGAGAGCCAGGCGCCCGGAGGGGGAAGGGGGGGAGCATGTCACTCAGGCCACGTGAGCTGCACGCTGTGTAGCATTAGGCAGCAAGCAGCACGTGCAACCATGTGCAGCCTGGTGACGGAGCGGCACGTGGCCGCGGCAGTTAGCTGCAGGGCACGCCTGGGACCGTGCTGCTCACACACATGCGGCGGGACCAGGGGGAAGGGTGGATGCCGGCTGGAACCGGCCAGGGCCCCAGGGACTCAGCCCAGAGCCCGCACCTCCGCCAAGGGTGCAGCACGGAGAACGGCACACTGTCCCATGCCTGGCTGTGAGGCACAGCCAGCTGCTCTTGGGTAAACCGCAGCGTCACAGTCCTGTGACTGTGGCCCCCCACCGAGCCCCTCGCCTGCTCCCGGTGCCTTGGCTGGCTCCCCGAGGGAAGTCCCCACTGTGGCCACACATGTCCCTGGGCTACCGGGGTTGTGGGAGGGCTAGTGGGAGGGAGAAGGGCCACCCTGAGTTTTGCTGCAAGGATGGGACACCCCCCCCACCCAGTCACTCTTCTGGTTCCGTCCAGGAGATATCCCACGCGAGGATCTGAGAGCCCAGACCACCTCTGCCAGATGTGCTCCCAGGCACTGTGTGGGGATGCATCTCGCTCCTGTCAAACACCAGTGATTAGCCCAAAGCTTTCACAGTCTCCACCGGCAGGGAGTTCCACAGGTGAACGCAACACAAGCGCCCTCCCGCCCTCCACGGGGCCAGGACACAGCCCAGTGGTTACAATACCTGGAGGAGGACCCTACTCCAGGGGCGGTCCTCCTTGCAAACATATAACATGGGGGGCAGGGGGGGAAACCGAGTGGGCCCAAGCCACACAACTGTGGGGTCACCTGGGCTCAGGGGTGGAGGGCATGAGGTGTGGGGACAGTGGACGGCCTGCCTGACTGACCCATCCTTTCTTCTCTTCCCTGCAGCGGGACCGAGCACCCTCCAGTCCGGCAGCAGCGGCACCCCCAGCTGGCCAACCACAGAGGCGCAGGCTCCGCCACCGGGACCAGCTGCTTCGCCGCCACGTCCTAGCGGTGGAGGCAATCCAGGGCTCCATTAGGGAGCGCGTCCAGGGGGACCTGCAGTGGCGGCAGGAGGCCTGGGGTGCCTTCCAGGCACAATGCACGCGGATGGCCGACTCCATGGCCATCCTCACAACACACATTGTGCATGCCATCCACTATGGCATGGCCGTACCCCATGCCCCCGCCATCCCTCCCGTAGCACTGCCCATGCCCCCTCCTGCCCCTGCAATGGCCCCTGCTCCTATCCCAGCTCCTGCCCCTGCTCCTGCCGCCCCTGCTCCTATGCCCCCAGCTCCTGCCCACCTCCCCGTGCAGCCTGCCCCGATGCGGCGTGCCCCGCATGTGCAGGTCCGCCCCCGCAGGAGCACTCGCAGGGGCCACCCGTACCAGTAGCTCCTCCCCCTCCCCATCCCAGTTGAAGGTCTCCTCCCCTTCCCCCTTGTAAATAAAAAGTCTATTGTTCAGTTGATTATTGTGTTACTCGAGGTAACTGTAAGAAATGATTTGAGCTGCCAATTAGCCACCTAAATTTAAAAGGGTTACAAAATGCAGACACCAAATTCTGTATTCTATCACCGGTGGTCCCTTTAAGTGGTCATTGGTTTGTGGCGCATAAATAAATACTGAGACTTTTAAGTAAAATTTAAACCACAAACTATATTTAACATAGATAACAAACAAGCAAGAAAGGTTAAAAGACGCACACTAAAGATTATGTAACATAGTCTAGACGCAGGGAGGACAATTGGGTAGTGTTGCTGGCAACCTCAATCCTTTGGTCCTTCCGGGCCTCGGGAGAGGAACAGCCAGGAGATCCTTTGAAGACGACTGGAATTGGGTATGCTGACTCGAGCCTTCCGCACGAACCATGAATCCTTTTTCCTGTTCTTCGGGACAGCTCGGACAGGCGATGGTGGCCTAAACTAAAAGAAAAACCCTAACTACGTCCGACGCACCCGACGAACAGTCACGATGACGGCCGATGTGCTTGGAACCGACGCTTTACAATTGGGGGGAGGGGAGGGGGAAGGGTAGGGGATGGGAGGGAGGCGTATGGGGAGACCCAGGTGACCCTACTACGGGGCTTGTGCGAACATGTCCACCAGGGCCTCTCTGATGCGCACCCCATCCTGGCGCGCCGGCGGACGGCAGCTGTGTGGGGCTGTTCGAACGTCTGTGCCTCGGCTGCCATCCATGCAGGGAGGAAGGCCTCCCCGCTGCACTCCACAATGTTGTGGAGCACGCAGCACGCGGCCAGTACCTCCGTTGCATTCCGCTCACCCATCTCGAGACGGGTGAGCAAACAACGGAAGCGGGCTTTCAAACGTCCGAAGGCGAGCTCCACCGGATTTCGGGCCCGGTTGAGGCGGTCGTTGAACCGGGCCTGGTTCTGGTCCAGCTGCCCGTGTAGGGCCGCATTAGCCAGGGCAGCAGGGGGTAGGCCGCATCCCCGATGACGCAGATGGGCATAGGCACATCCCCGACAGTCAAGTCCCCACCGGGAAGTAGGTGCCTGCCTCCAGCCTGCGAAAGAGTCCGGAGTTGCGGAGGATGCGGGCATCGTGTGCCCGGCCGGACCAGCCCCCGTAGATGTCCAGGAAGCGGCCCCGGTGGTCCACGAGGGCCTGCAGAACAATCGAGCAGTACCCCTTCCTGTTCATGAAATGGGCTGCTCGATGCTCCGGGGCCCGGACGGGGATGTGGGTTGCGTCCAGGGCTCCCCCGCAGTTGGGGAACCCGAGGGCAGCGAAGCTGGCCATGGTAGCATCCACGTCGCGCAGGTGGATGACTCTTGGGAGCAGGATGTCGTTGATGGCGTGGACGACCTGCAGAAGGGTGCAGAGAAACACAAGGGAACACATCACATACGGTAGGGGTGAGTGTGCGCTCCCTTGGGCCCCCCCTTGATTCCCTCTGTCCTCACGCACGCACACACACACACACACACACACACACACACACACACACACACAGAGCAGGGCCCCCTCGCCCCACGCACCCCCCACCAGCAGGCCTGTGCAAGGGAGGGACGGCCCAAACCCCTGGGTGACCCAGCCTGGAGTCTTGGCTGCCCCTGGGCATGGAGTGCAGCACCCTCCCCCACCCCACTCCCCCTGGGACTTACCTCCACGACGATCACACCGACGGTTGATTTTCCCACCCCGAATTGCTGTGCCACCGAGCGGTAGCTGTCTGGTGTGGCCAGCTTCCACAGCGCGATGGTGACCCTCTTCTTGACGGGGATGGGTGCACGCAGCCGGGTGGTGGCTCTCTGTAGCGCGGGGGTGAGCCAGGCGCACAGCTGCAGGAACGTCCGCTTCCGCATGCGGAAATTCCAGAGCCATTGCTGGTCGTCCCATAGTCCGAGGACCAGCCGCTCCCACCAGTCGGTGCTGGTGTCCACTCCAGACTGGCCTCCACGGTGGGGTGCTGATGCCACAGGGCTGCCAGGGCCTCCCTGGTGAGGGAGTCGAACGCGATCTCTGCCTCCTGGTCCTGGAACACCAGGGCACCGGCCTGCAGCACGAGCTGCAGGCACTTGCACATGTCCAACAGGGGCCCGAGCAGGCACATGGCCACCCACGGCTCCATGGCAGACAGAGCAGGACAGAAGAAAGAAAACTCAGGAAAAAGCAGTTGGGGGCCAAAGGGTGGTGTCCCCAAAAGTCAGAGGGCAACCACCAAACCTGCTATGGGTGTCAGTCCCTGCCAGAGGTCCCAACACACGGGAGCACGAGACAAACGGCTGTCCGGCGAGACCCCTTTAAGCACATGTCTGAACGGAGCTCCGGCCCCGCCCCCGGAAAGGTCTGGTGGCCTTTTGCCCTCTTCAAAATGGTTCCAGGCTTCTGCTTTTGCGAAAAAGCGTGCCACCAATCTAGACGCGCTTTTCCACAAAAGCGCATTGTTATAACGATAACTCTGGGACCAATCTAGACGCGCTTTTCCGGAAATACTTTTAACGGAAAACCTTTTCCGTTAAAAGTATTTCCGGAAAATCATGCCAGTATAGACATAGCCCCTGAGTCTGAGCTCTCTGTCTTTTTGGGCCCTGGCCGTGAGGCTACAACAGTGCACACATTTCTGTGGAACGTGTGCCTCGCCCAAGCACCGAATACATGACCTGTGGCCATCCGAGGCAGGTATAGGGTCGCGATGCTTGTTGCACTTTTTAAACCCGGGAGAGCCAGGCATTCTGTTAGACTATTTCCTTTTTGTCCCCCCGCTTTTTTTTGGACTTGGTGTTGTCTACCGGTCTCCGTGTTATGTAGTAGACTTTTGTAGTCTTTGTGTTTATTCTGTAGACTGCTCTTTCTTTCTCAAAAGGACAGTTGTCAGACCCGGTTTCGCTGCATTGCCTCTCGGCTGCGTTGACGCAATAACCATTTACATGAGGAATATGTCTTTTTTTTAAAAACTAACAAGTAGAAGTAAGTAACAACAGGAACAACTTTAACTGAGAACTGAATTCTTATCTACAGGTACGCAAAGAGGTAGAGAGATATTGGACTCCGTCTGCAACTGAGGGTGGTACGAAGCAAACTGAAGGGAGTCAGGCCTTCCTTGGATTTATTTGGCATGCGTGGCCCGACCAGATACTGCTGGAAAAAATCTCAGATCTGCAGCTCCAGGACGAGCCCAAAGCCAACAGTGGAGCACCCACGGGGACATCACTCAAAGAAGAACTTGAGTTGCTGTGAGGGGGGCTGGGGGAGAGGCGTGGAGCCCTCCCCCCACTCCAGCTGCCCCCCTTCTACTGCCATCATCCCCTTCACCAACCTCCACATACCATCTAGACCTGCTCTTTGCCCTTCAGCAGGGCTAGCTGCTCACCCCCTTTCCACCTGGGACTGTTTTTGCAGCAGCAGGCAAGAGACTGAGACCCACGAACACTTGTGGGCACACTCCCTTCCCCAGACTTGGCCCCCTCCTCAGCAGCATTTGGCTGGGGGGGGGGGCTCCTACTCCTTGCTCTGCCCCTTTGCTCCCCCACCACAGCAGCTTGCCCCCCCCCCACCTGCTCCACCCTAGTAGCCCAGTTTGTTTCTCCCTCCTCCCTGCTACAGCCCTCCGTGATAGTTTGCCTGCTGTGACGTAGTGGCGATTGTACTCACTGTTTGCTTTGTTGTGTTGTATGTGATTCCTACTGTCCTGCGCTGCTTTGTAGTAAGTGTAAGTATAAGTGTAACGGTATGTCTACACTACAGCGCTAATTCGAACTAACTTAATTCAAATTAGTTAATTCGAAATAAGCTAATTCAAATTAGTGCATCTAGACCTAAAAACTAATTCGAAATAGCGTTTTGCTAATTCAAAATAGCACATCCACATTGAGTGGACCCTGAATCGAAGGTAAGGCTGGCCAGAACCAGTGCCAAAAGGGCATCAGGGTCGGACTTAGCGTGTGGGGCTGCTGCCTCAGGCTAGCCGAGGTCTGTGCTTAAAGGGCCCCGACCCCCCATCTCGGACAGACAGTTCTCAGGTTTCTCTGCTTGCTGGTCTACCTCGCTGAGGGACAGCAAAGCATTTGTGTCTCAGAGTGCTCTGCTTGCCCTCACTCGGGGCACCACGGCACTCTGCAACATGGAACCAGACCTGCCCCCGGGGACTCTGCTGTGTCTCGTGGACACGTTGCTGGCAGCCTGGCTGCACTGTCTGCAGGCTGCCATCCGGGAGGGGATGTCAGGATCCAGGGGGCCCTGTGGAAGAGCTTCCACCCTGAGGAGCGCTAACAGTCTCCCCGGTCTGCCCCACTGGGGCTTGTGCCCCATTCCTCCTCTCGTCCTTCCACTTACCCTTCCTAGCCCCCTTCCTGATGTCAAATAAAGACACGTATTTTCAAAAATAACAACTCTCTTTATTTAACACAACTGGGAGGAATGAAACTCTGGGGAGATGGGGAAAGGAGGCGGGAGAGGGTAGGAGAGAGGGTGAGGGGGGAAACCTGGGAGGAGGGAGCTGGAAGGGGAGGAAGGAGGAAGGGAAGGAAAGCTCAGGGTTCGGGTCCTGCTGGCTCTCCCATCTCGCAGCACTGCGGTGCGGCGTCGGGGTAGTGGGTGTGGAGGGTGGGGCAGGAGGGACGGGGGATGCGGAGGAAGCGGGAGGGGTAGCAGGGGTGGGAGGAGGAGCGAGAGCTGGGGCGGCCGCAGGGGCTGGAGCAGGAGGAGGCAGGAACCTGTCCACCAAGGTCTGGAGGTGACCTTGGAGGACACGGCCCTGATCCTCCAGCGCCTGCAAGCTCCGCTGCCGCAGCCGCAGGTCCTCGCGGACCCAGTGCTCCTGGGTGTGGAGCTGCTGCTCCAGTAGCTGCAGGTGCTCCTGGCTGTGCATGTGGCCTCTGGTGGCCAGGCTGGCAGCCATGCGGCTGTAGATGGCTGCGTTCCTGTGCCTAGTGCGGAGATCGTGGGCATTGGAGGCCTCCCCCCAAACCTCGATGAGGTCCACGATCTCCGCACTAGACCAGGCGAGCGCCCGCCTCTTTCGGCCCTGGGCAGGCTCCTGGGAGCCGCCAGCCTGGTCCTGGGAAGAGGCGGATGGCTGGGTGGCAGCGGGTGGCTGGCTCATGCCGTGCCAGGTGCAGGGTCTGCTGGCTGGGTGCTGGCAGGCTTGCAACTGGCACAAGCACTGTAGCCAGACCGTGGCCCTTTAAGGGCTCCGGGAGGGGGGCAGAAGAGTTTCCCTGGTTTGGCCCAGAGTGGCCACCAGGGCAACCTGGGAAGGGCTACACAGCCTGGGAAGGGCTACACCTGGGAAGGGCTACACAGCCCTTAATTCGAACTACTTAATTCAAACTAGGCGTTACTCCTCGTAGAATGAGGTTTACCTAGTTCGAATTAAGCGCGCCGCTAGTTCGATTTAAATTCGAACTAGTGGTTTGCATGTGTAGCCCCTATTAAAATTAATTCGAACTAACGGCTGTTAGTTCGAATTAACTTTGTAGTGTAGACATACCCTGAGTGTGTGTGTGTGTGTGTGTGGCGTGCCCAGTGGGGGATGGGCTCTTTGGGTGTGCCTTTCCTGAGGGAAGGCACGTAGGAAGAGCCAAGGGGGGAGATGCAACCTGGTGATATCAGAGAACACCTTGGGCCCGGGAAGCAGGACAAAGGAGGTAGGCGGTGGCGACCTGCAGGGCTAGGGACTGGTTGCTGGGGATGTTAGTCAGTTTCCGCTGGCTTAGGATGCAGAGAGGGGGCTTGAAGCAGGAGGGGGAGACAGGGCCTAGGGCCCCTTCTCTCCAAGATGGATGGTACTGACTGTTCCTGGTGCCTGTGCTAACAAGTCTGTGCTACGCTGTACCCCTGTGAACCAATAAACCTTCTGTTCTACCTTCCGGCTGAGAGTCATGTCTGGCTGCGGATGGGGGCGCAGGGTCCGATGGCTCCCCACACTTTGATTACACCTGCCCAAAACCTGTTTGCCTGCCTATCAACTGTTGAGGGTGAGGAACCCCGGTGGGCCACTGCATATTCCACCCTGATCCCACAGCCCATTGGGGACATCAGTTGGCGGCTCGTCCACGGAGCCGTGAGCACGGGCGTGTACTCTGGAACAGTTCACCCCCATCCCCGACGCCTGCTCCTTCTGCGGCGTGAGGGAAAACCTGGCACATGCATATCTGGAATGCGCCAGGTTGCAGCCCCTATTCCGGCTCCTCCAGAGCCTCTTATTGAGGTTCTGGCTGCACTTTTCCCCTCACCTTTTCATTTATGCACACCCCATCTGTGGCGGCACAAAGTCGCGAGACCTCCTCGTCAACCTCCTCCTGGCCCTGGCGAAAGCTGCCATGTACAGCACCAGGAGGAGGATGTTGGGACGAGGGGCTGCCCTGCAACTTTGGGGCCCTATTTCCGCTCCTCCCTAGGCTCATGCATCCGGGTAGGGTTTCTCTGGGTGATGTCTGCTGGCTCCCTGGACAGCTTTGAGGAGCAGTGGGTGCTGTCCGGGGTTCTCTGCTCGGTGTCCTCATCCAGTTCCCTCGTTTTAAACCTTTGACCCGCACCTCTTGACCCTGTTTTTAATTTGCTGTCTCAAGCAATTAGTTCAGTCCCGGGTTTAGTGGTCCCTCCCGCAAGGCTGGGGGAGGGGATTTTAGAAGTGGGCAGGCACACCTCCCTGGATTTCAAATAGCCTCACTACAAACTGAAATACTGTAAATTTGCAATGAAAAATAGTAGATTTTTTTTTAACTTTGAATGCTGGTGCTTGAGGAAAGGCAGGTTTAATTAGAGGAGGATGAGGAGGTTGGTAGAGATTCTGAAAGGAAGTTTTGGGCACCCCCCCCATAGGCTCTGCTTTGGCTCCCGTGGCCAGCCCCATCCCCCGGCCGCCCTCTCTACAGGCTCAGCACTGGCTTTGACAGCCCCCATCCCCATTCCCTGGCTGCCCCCTTTCCACTGTGGGCTGCACCCAGTCCCCACTCACCAGAAGGCGGCAAGCACAGGCTGGACTATGGAGGAGCAGAGGGTGGCCATGCAGCCAGTGTCTGGAGAGAAGCAGTGTTTTGCCCTTAATATACTGCTTCTCTCCAGATGCTGGCTGCGCGACTGCCCCCTCCTCCTCCAGAGTCCTCTGGCCAGCACTTGTGCTGCTCGCCACCACCTGTGCCTCTTGCCTGCTCCCCTGAGGCTGCAGGTGAGCTTTTATTTGTATGTGTGGATGTTCATAAGTCACACGTTTGTAACTTGGGGAATGCCTGTACCATGGTTCAGAGCTGCTGGTCCCATTGGTACTGAGGTGACTGCACTTGGGAACCCTTTCTGGCTGGCCAATGACTGGGAGCCCTTTTACCATCCTTTATAGGAAGTCTGCTGGCTGTTTGTTTTTAAACCAACTCCACTCCCTTTGAAGTTCAAGGCTACAGGGTTGATTTGTCAGCACTGGAGTTCCTTGGAAACTGAAGTGCCTTCCACATACGGATCTTCAGCTCTCAGTTCCTGTAGACTGCAGTTTCAGCTTTGCCAGATGAAGCGCATTTGTGAGTCTCCTGGGCATCAGACACAGAGAGCATCTGAAGGTTACAGAAACTGCTTGCAGGCGATGCATCCCTTGAAGCTGAGAGATCTCAGCATGCCCCTAGCGGGGCAGGGGAGCTGGGCTATCATTCTCTAGCAATAAGGAATGCAGAAGAAAGACTTTTACCATTCTTTTTATCCTTTTTTTTAAACTGAAAAAACGTAGTCTTCTAAACAGGGGTGGGGGGTGGGAGAGGGAATGCCCCCAGCCAGGACAGGAAACTAAGGGAAGGTTACTCACCAGATGCAGTAACTGGAGTTCTTTGAGATGGTTATCCCTGTGGGGGCTCCACTTCAGGTGCATCAGCGCTGCTGCACTCTTGAGATTTGTGATAGCAGTGGCCCGTGTCTGGCTGTACACACGGAGCGCCTGCACATGCAATTTGGAGCAGCTACTGCGCACGTGCAGCAGGCCACCGCCTCAGTTCCTTCTCTGAGCTGGACATGCTGGAGTCTGAAGCACAGGGGAGGGTGGGTGGTGGAGCACCCATGGGGCCAACCATCTTGAAGAACTCCAGTTACTGCACCTGGTAAGCTTCCCTTCTTCTTTGAGGAGTGTCCCTGTGGGTGCTCCACCTTCAGGTGACTACGAAGCAGTAGTCATAGATGGAGAAGGGAACTTCGGCAGGTGAGAGTCTGTGACCGAGAGTATCGTGTGGCCAAATCTCTGCATCTGCAAATGTTTGGATCACATAATGCTGCATGAACGTTGTGCGTGGACACCCATGTGGCAGCCTTGCAAATATGTTCCGTGAAGGAATGCAGTAGTAGCTGCCATAGCCCTTGTGGAGTGGGCCCTGACACGGGGTGGAGGTTCTCTCTCTGCTATGGTGTACACTAGGTGGATGCAGCTAGATACCCAATTTGACATTCTTTGTTTTGATATGAGTAACCCTTGTGATCTCTCTGTGGATGAAACGAACAGTCGTGGTGTTTTGAGAAAGGGCTTTGTATGCTGCAGGTAAAAGGCAAATGCCCTGCGGACATCCAAGTTATGGAGTGTTGCCTCTTAGTTGTCCTTCTGTGGCTTTGGGAAGAAGAAAGGTAAGTATATGGGTTCATTGCAGTGGAATGAGGCAATTACTTTGGAGAGGAATTTAGGATGGGTCCACAGTACCACTTTGTCCTTGTGAAATATTGTGCATGGTGAGTCCACCATTAGGGCTGCCATTTCACTGACACATCTAGCAGAGGTAATTGCTACAAGGAAGGCCACTTTCATGGATTGATGTAACAATGAACACATGGCTAGGGGCTCAAATGGCTTGCCCGTGAGAACTTTTAGCACAAGGTTCAAGTCCCATGCTGGAATTGGGTCCTTACATGGAGGGAACATGTTATGTAGCCCTCTAATAAAGAGTTTTACGGAGGGGTGCGTGAAGACAGAATATCCATGTATGAAGGCATGAAGGGCCGATATGGAACCAAGATGAACTCTGATGGAACTCAAGGAGAGACCCGCGTTACGTAGGTCCAGTAGGTATTGTGGAATTTGTGAGACTCCTGTGTGGGAGGGTTCATAGGAGTGTGTCTCACACCAGGCCGTGAAACGCTTCCATTTCTGCATGTATGTCTTCCTCGTTGTAGGTCTCCTGGAATTTGCCAGGATTAGCTGTATGGAATCCAGAAAGGATCTTTCCATATTGTTTAGCCAACAAGCATCCATGCCTGGAGGTGTAGCGTGTGGACTGTCGGATGTGGTATCTGATCCCTGTGCTGTGTAAGTAGGGAGTGTACTGGTGGAAATCGATGTGGTGGTCGAACGCTCATTTGTAGGAGGTATGGGTACCATGTTTGTCTAGGCCAATTTGGTGCTACAAGTATTACCCTGGCCCTGTCCTGTCTTATCTTGAGGATTACCCTTTGTATTAGAGGAAACGGGGGAAATGCATACGATAGGGGGGATGTCCATTGAATACTGAAGGCATCCCCTAGGGAGTGGGGACCTGTGCCCGCTCTGGAACGGTATTGTGGACAGCGAGTGTTCTCATATGTGGCGAATAGGCCTATTGTCAGGAACCCCCACTTCTTGAAAAGGTAGGTCAGCATTGATCGGTTTAATTCTCATTCGTGATTCTGTGGAAATTGTCTGCTCAGTGTGTCAGCAAGTGTGTTGTCCTTGCCCGGGAGATAAGTGGCAATTAGGTGTATGTTGTGTGTGATGCACCATTCCCACAGTTGGTCCGCTTCTCAGCATAGCTGGTAGGAGTGTGCTCCTCCCTGTCTGTTGATGTAGTACATTGTGGTAAGGTAATCATGAGGATTTGGACTGTTCTGTTGTGTAGCAGGGGCAGAAAGTGTAAGCATGCCTTTCGTACCGCCCTTAGTTCTAGTAGGTTGATGTGTTGCCTGGACTCGTCCTGAGTCCATTGGCCCTGCACTACCCTGTGGCCGAGGTGTGCTCCCCAGCCTAGCAATGATGCATCTGTAGTAATTGTGGCTGACGGGGGGCTGCGCTGGAAAGGGACACCTACACATACATTGCCCTGCTGGGTCCACCATGTGAGACACAATTTTATTCTAGTAGGTAAGGAGAGTTGTTTGTTCAGAGAGTGAATTCATGGGCGGTAGGTCATGTGCAGCCATGCTTGTAGTGGCCTCATGCGTAGACAGGTGTGGGGTACTATGAAAGTGACTGCTGACATGTGACCCAGAATTTGAAGACAGAGACATGCTGATGTCATTGGGCTGTTGTTATAAGGTCCCTGAGTGTAGCCCACTTGTGGGTCAGTAGTGAGGCCCTGGCTTGTGTGCAATCTAGGTGCGCCCCTATAAACTCTAGTGTCTGAATCGGGGTGAGTGTGCACTTTGCTATGTTTATTTGGCCGAGTGTCTCAAAGAGGGTGCTTGTTGCTACTGTTTGCAACGTGTGCTGTTGTGTAGGGTCCATCACTAGACAGTCTAGGTAGGGGGAAATGGTGATGCGCCTCTTGCGTAGATGTGTGGCCACTGCCACCAGCACCTTTGCGAACACTCTTGGCGCTGTAGAGAGTCCGAACGGTAACACTCGGTACTGGAAGTGTCTGTCTTGTATTGTGAAGTGTAGGAATCTCCTGTGTGACAGGTGTATTGCTATATGAAAGTAAGCGTCCTGGAGGTCGAGGGTAAACAGCCAAGCTCCTTTTTCCAAGGCAGGGATAATCATGGCAAGGGTCACCATCTTGAAGCATTGGTACCTGATGAAGTGGTTTAGCCTGCGAAGGTCCAGAATAGGTCTCCAACCACCTGACTTCTTGGTGGTGAGAAAGTAATGGGAGTAGAAACCCCTGCCCCTGTGTTGTTGTGGTACCTCTTCTATGGCTCCCAGCTTTAGAAGGTGTTCTGTCTCTTGTACGATCACATGCTCATGAGAGGGGTCCCTGAAGAGGGATGGGCAAGGGAGGTGGGATGGAGGAATAACTAAAAATGGGATGCAGTAGCTGGTTTTCACAATTTCCAATACCCACTTGGTGGTCATGGCAGACCATGCTGGACAGAATGCAGCTAGTCTGCTGCCAAATATTGTGGATGGTTCTGATTGCTGCCTCAAAAATATTGGGGTTGTCAGACACCTGACCAGGACTTCAAAACTGTTGTCTAGATGTTGAGGGTCGTTGAGGCGATGACTGCTCGTTGGATTGTCTGCGTCTGTTTTGACGTGGCTGACGTCTATTGTCATAGTGCCATTGCTGCTGGTTGAACGATTGTGGTCAGTATCTTTGAATAAATGACCTGCTTTGCTTTCTTTTTCATGACAGGTACGTGGATGCCTAGAGTTTTTAGAGTTGTTCTGGAATCCTTCAAGGTATGTAGTGAAGTATTCGTGGACTCTGCGAAAAGCTTGGTTGGTGCCCTTGGCAAATCCTCCACTGTGGATTGTATCTCTCTTGGGAAGCCAGAGAGCTGGAGCCAAGAGGCCCATCTCATCACCATGGCGGAGGCCAGAGATCTAGCTGCTGTATCCGCTGAATCAAGCGCTGCCTGGAGGGCCGTGAGTTATATTAGCATGCCCTCCTTAATGTTAGGCTTAAACTGTTCATTTTGTTTGACTGGTAATGATTCAATAAAGGATGTTAACTTGTCAAAGATGTGATGTGTGTATTTTGCCA
The DNA here is from genome assembly GCA_019425775.1 of Rafetus swinhoei. NCBI lineage: Eukaryota > Metazoa > Chordata > Testudines > Trionychidae > Rafetus > Rafetus swinhoei. The sequence goes on along the minus strand of JAFJHL010000492.1, from coordinate 2,103,858 downwards.
GTAATGCCATGAAGTTAGCTGTTCTGAGTTGAAGACTCGGTGAGGAATATACTTTTCTCCCCATTGTGTCCAACCTCTTCCAATCCCTGTCATATGGAATGGTATGCGTGGCCTGCTGCTTGCCTCTCTGGTTGACTGCTTCAACCACCAGTGAGTTTGGTGTGGGGTGGGAGAAGAGAAATTCCGCTCCTTTAGAGGCATGTAGTGGGTGGGAGTGGCCACCCACTGATCCTGAGGAGGAAGTGCCCCTCTCTGAGCCAGATTGGGCTCACCTGGAGAACTCATCCAGGAGGAAGTCAGGCAGCGGGCCGAGGGATATAAAAGGACTTCCTGCAAGGCCAGTGGGGGGCCTGCCAGAGACAGAGCCAGAGGCACTCTCTCCCCAGCCAGCAAGGGAGCCAGAGGCCTCCGCCTCCCTGACTGCTGAGAAGCCAAAAGCCTCTCCACCCTGGCCGACGGAGGAGACAGAGACAGAGCCTGTGGAGGTGGACAACTGGCCTGGGCCCCCAGCCCTCTTTGGGAGGACTACCACGCGGACCTGCTGTGGTGGCCAGAGGACCCCGCTCCTGGCCACCTGGAATACTTCCCAGGGAACCAGGTACCCGGGACGGAGGGGAGAATTGGAGCAGGCCCAGGGGTAGCCGACCTTGGTCTGGCCAGGGGCCAGTGGGTTGTGGAGTAGATCCCCCACTGACCCCGGTGCGACAGGTCAGTGAGTTTTGGCCTGGATCCCGGCTGAACTGGCAGCTGATCCCCAGCTGCTCTTAGGGCCCTGGGCTGGGGCACGGTGGTGAAGGGAGGGCCTGCGCCCCCCCTGCCAACCCTTGATTGGGTGGCAGTCTCCCCTCCGGCGGCGTGCAGCCACAGGCAAAGGACCGGAACCTTTCCTGAGTAAGGAGACCGACCACGTACCTGGGTGTATTGACTGTGACCTGGCGGGTGTCCTGAGAGAAGCCCTTCCTCTACCCTAGGGCTGGGCTCCGGACTGCTAACTGTTGCAGCCCCTGCCTTGTGCTGAGGTTGGGCTACCCACTCCCTGTAAATAAACTATTTGCTTATTGCAGTCCCTGCCTGGTGTTAGGGCAGGGCTACGGACTGTTTGCTTGGATTGCTTGACTGTTGCAGCCCATGCCTGGGAGTAGAGCCGGGCTACTGACTGCTCAGGTGCTTGTAGTGGGTGGGAGTGACCACCCTTTGACCCTGAGGGGAGCCCCTTCAGTCCCCGAGGGGCACCCCAATGGGCTACAGGGCAACATAGTATTTCTTATCAGCCCTCTTGGAGGTTGATATGATTGTCGCGGGTGTCTGCCAGATATTTTTGGCAGAGTCCATAAGCGCCTCATTCATGGGGATTGCCAGTTTTACGTGGGGATATGCATTCAGGATATTTGTCAGTTTATGCTGTGTCTGAGGCAGGTCGGACAGTGAAATCTCTTAAGTCTCAGCAACTCTCTTAAAAGGTCTTGAAATGACCTAAAATCATCCCAGTCATCAGTGGTGGGGGCATGATTGTGTCATCGGGGGTGAGGATGAGGTGTGTGTTGGTAGAGGCCAGTGAGATTCATGCTCATCCCCGGTAACGTCCACCTCCTGGTCTTCCACTTCCGAGCTATAGTGTTCTGGAGATTGGACTGTTGGTGCCTGAGACCTCGGTGCCAGGGATGGCAGCTGTGGTTGGTGCCCCTGTTGCGGTCTATATGCCGCCCATGGGTCCCAATATGGCCAGTTGGGAGGAGGAAACCACTATGCAGGTTGCCACTGTTGTAATTGTTGCTGGTGTTTGGGTAAGCAGTGTCTTGGTAAGTGTGATCTCTTAGATGCTTCCCCCTCATCGTCGCTAAACACTGGAGCTGTTGAAGTGGCAGGTGTGGAGGAAAGACTGTATCTTGAAGTATTAGTAACAGAAAAATAGCCGTGTTAGTCTGATCTTGGTAAAACAAAAAAAGTCATGTAGCACTTTAAAGACTAACAAGATGGTTTATTAGGTGATGCGCTTTTGTGGGGCAGACCCCTCCCTCTAGTGCCCTCCTCCTCTGCCGCAGCCTTACAGGGAGGAGTGGCTGCTAGCTCCCCTTTCCTCAGTTTCCCCACCAGCGCCCTTCCTCCACTAGCGCCTTCCCTCCCTGCCAACAACTTAGCAGGAGGGAGTGGTTGCTTTCCCCTTTTTTCCTCCATTTCCCCCTACCCTCCTTTCCCCATGCCCCCACCCCTTGTTTCATGCCCTCCTCCTCTGCCTTCAGCCAGTAGGGAGGAGTGGCTGTCGCTTCCTTCCCTCGGTTGCCCCCTTCCCCCAAGTTCAGTGCCCTCCTCCCCAGCCCCTAATCTAGCGGAGAGGAGTGGCTGGCACCCCTCCCTGGACCCCTTCCCCATTGAACACCCTCCTCCTCTGCCTCTGCCTTAGCGAGGAGGAGTGGTTGGTTTGCCCTCCCAACCCCACCCCAACTAGCCCTCACCCCTCCCCTGCCAGCTGATTGGCAGGGAGGAGCAGTTGATCCCCTAGCCCTGTGGTCACCAACCCGTTGATCACGCTCGACTGGTCAATCCTGCAGGCTTGACCAGTCGATCGCGAGGCTTTGGGCCCCCACTGCCCCCACCCCCCAAGATGCAGGCCGCGCTGATGCTACCTCCAGGGACCACGGAGGTAGCGTGGGCTTCCTGCGGGGTCGGGGGGCAGTTCTGCAGCTGCGCGCCAGGTCCCAGAAGTGCGCAGACTGCTCTCCCCCCTGCCCCAACAGCCGGCGCAGTACCAAAAACGCCGGTCCATCGCACGCTGGGGACTTTGTTCCCCTACTGCCTTCCTGCGCATGGGGGAAGGGGTGGGGATCCGGGACTGCACCGGCTCCGGCTGCTCGGGCGGCGTGCGCTTCTGTGGGGAGCGGAGGAGCAAGGCGCACACTGCTTGAGCGGTTGGGGCTGGCGCAGTCTGGGACTCCCCCTCCCCCAGCGCAAGAAGGCATCACATGTGCGACGGACCAGCATTTTAGGTACCGCACCGCTGTTTGGGGGACGGGGAGGCAGCCTGCGCACTTCCTGGGCCTTGGCGTGCACCTGCAGGATCCCCAGGTATCTGTCCCTGTCCCCTCCTCCCCACCCAGACCCCCACAAGTACCCTACCCCAGCACCCACTGGCACCCTGTCCTCTACCCCAGCACCCACAAGCACCCTGCCCCAGTACCCATTGGCACCCTGACCCAGAACCCTGTCCCAGCACCCACAAGTACAGTTGGGGCCACATTAGTGAGGTTTGAGGGGTTGTGTTTTTGTATCTCACTTGTGTGGCCCCGACTGACTTTTCTGTGGGCCAGTGACCCCTGACTCAAAACAGGTTACCCACCCTTCTCATAAATAAAGACAATGCTGAAACCTTTTGGCTGTGTCTACATTGGTGCAGTCTTGCGCAAAAGCGGCCACTTTTGCGCAAAAACTTGCTGCCTGTCTACACTGGCCGTGAGTTCTTGCGCAAGAACACTGACGTTCTGCTGTATGAAATCAGGGCTTCTTGTGCAAGAACTCTGACACTCCCGCTCAGGAAGAAGCCCTCTTGCACAACTGTTCTTGCGCAAGAGGCCAGTGTAGACAGGCAGCCAAGAGATTTTGCGCAAGAGCCGTCCAAACGGAAAAGCCCTAGTGGCCGCTGACGCTCCGTGACACGCAGGCAGCTCGGACTTCCTGGTAACCTGAGCCCCCTTAAAGGCACACGCAGCCTGCAGAGGCCACGAGGCAGAAGCACCTCTGCCACCTCTGCCACCCAGCTCTGCTGCACGGCTCTGCTCCCTCCAACAGCCACCAGACCACCCAGGATGGCCGCTCCAGGGGGAGAACAACAACCCGCACCCCCAGCGCAGGAGGCCCCAAGGGGCACAAAGCGGCGCACCCCTTCCTGGTCCCCAGGGGAGATCGAGGCCCTCCTGGACGTCTGGGGAGAGGAAGAGGCCCTCCACAACGTCCGTGCCCGTCGGCGGAACGTGGACATCTTCCGCCGAATGGCCCAGGTGCTCTTTGACCAGGGTCATCCAGCCCGGACCCTCGAACAGGTCCGGGCTAAGGTCAAGGAGCTGCGCCTGGGCTATGTCCGGGCCAGCGAGGGCCAGGGGGCAGGAGCCGACAGCTGCCCCCATTACCAGCGGCTCCATGCCATCCTGGGAGAGGCAGCACCCCAGGGACCGTCGGTGCCAGTGGACACCAGTAGGCACCTCCCCGTCACCAGGCCCAGCGAGGTGGGGGGATGAGGAAGAGCTGCCCAGTGGGTCGGAGGAGGACCAGGGGAGTAGTGTGACCCTCCAGCTGGAGGTCCTCTCAGGCAGCCCGGACATCTCCCGTGCATCATCGGAGGCCGGGGAAGGATCCACTGGTGAGTGTTGCACTTTGCACTCACAAGGGCGGGGGGGAGCCAGGCGCCCGGGGGGAGGGGGAGGGAGTGTCACTCAGGTAGCGTGAGCTGCACGCTGTGTACCATACCAGTATGCAGCACGTGCAACCACGTGCAGCCTGGTGACCGAGCGGCACGTGGCCGTGGCAGGCAGCTCCAGGGCATGCCTGGGACTGTGCTGCTCGCACACATCTGGACCAGGGGGGAAGGGTGGATGCGGGCTGGAACCAGCCAGGGCCCCAGCGGCTCAGGCCAGAGCCCGCACCTCCCGAAGGGTGCAGCACACAGAACAGCACACTGTTCCATGCCTGGGCTGTGCGGCCCAGCCAGCTGCTCCTGGGAAAACCGCAGCGACACAGCCCTGTGAGCGTGGCCCCCACTGAGCCCCTCGCCTGCTCCCGGTGCCTTGGCTGGCCCCCCGAGGGAAGTCCCCACTGTGGCCACACATGTCCCTGGACTACGTGTGTGAGGGCTAGTGGGAGGGGGAGGGGGGAAGTGCTCGGGCCGGCCCTAGGGCCACCTGAGTTTCGCTGCAAGGATGGTACACTCCCCAGTCACCCCTGGTTCCGTCCAGGAGACATCCCACGTGATGGGGATCTGAGAGCCCAGACCACGCCTGCCATATGTGCTCCCAGGCACTGTGTGGGATTCATCTGCTTGCCCTGTCAAACACCATTGATTAGCCCAAAGCCTCACAGCCTCCCCCGGCAGGAGTTCCACAGGTTAACACAACACACGCTCCCCCCTCCAAGGGGCCAGGAGACAGACCGGTGGTTACAATACATGGAGGAGCACCCTACTCCGGGGGCGGTCCTGTATGCAAACATACAACACAGGGGGGGACCGAGTGGGCCCAAGCCACAGTACTGTGGTGTCACCTGGGCTCAGGGGCGGAGGGCATGGGGTGTGGGGACGGTGGCTGGGCTGCCTGACTGACCCATCCTTTCCTCTGTTCCCTGCAGCGGGGCCAAGCAGGAGCGGGGGACCCTCCAGACCTGCAGCAGCGGCAGCACCCCCAACCGCCCAGGCACCAAGCCGGCGGGTCCGGCAGTGGGACCAACTGCTTCGGCAGCATGTCCAGGCTGTCGAACGGATTGAGGCGGCCATCACACGCCGGGTGGAGGCGGACCTGGAGTGGCGCCAGCAGGCCTGGGGCCGCTTCCAGGCCCAGTGCGAGCGCATCGGTGATGCCATCACCGCCCTCACTGCACACATTGGGCACGCGGTGCATTATGGCATGGCATTGCCCCATGCACCCGTCATCCCTACCATGCCAATGCCCGTGCCCCCTCCTCCTGCTGCCCCTCCTGCTCCTGCAATGCCCCCTCCTGATGCTGCCCCTCCTGCCCACCTCCCCGTGCTGCCTGCCCCGATGCGGCCTGAACCACACGTAGTGGTCCGCCCCCGCAGGCAGTCGCAGGGGCCACCCCTCACAGCAGTAGCTCCCCTCCCCCTCCCAGTTCAGCGCCTCCTCCCCTCCCACCCCACGTCCCCCATTGTAAATAAAAGTTCAAGTTCAAGTTCAAGACCAGCCTCCCCCTTCCGCTCCACGATGTTGTGGAGCACGCAGCACACAGCCACTACCTCGGGGACATTCTGCTCACCCATCTCCAGATGGGTGAGCAAACAGGGAAACCGGGGTTTCAGACGGCTGAAGGCGCACTCCACCTGGTTGCGGGCCCGGTTGAGGCGGTCGTTGAAACGTGCCCGGTCATGGTCTGTCCGCCCTGTGTAGGACCGCATCAACCAGGGCAGCAGGGGGTAGGCTGTGTTCCCCACAACACATGTGGGCATGGGCACGTCCCCAACAGTAAATTCCCGCTGGGGGAAGAAAGTGCCCGCCTCCAGCCTGCCAAACAGGCCGGAGTTTCGGAGAATGCGGGCGTCGTGTGCCCTGCCGGACCAGCCCGCATAAATGTCTGTGATGTGGCCACGGTGGTCCACAAGGGCCTGGAGCACGATGGAGAAGTACCCCTTGCGATTTATGAAATGGGCCGCTCGATGCTCCGGGGCACGGACGGGGATGTGGGTTGCATCCAGGGCTCCCCCGCAGTTGGGGAACCCCAGGGCAGCGAAGCCGGCCACTGTAGCCTCCACGTCTCGCAGGCGGATGAGTCGCTGGAGCAGGATGTCGTTGATGGCACGGACGACCTGCAGAAGGGTGCACAGAAACACAGGGGAACGCATCACATAAGGCAGGGTGAGTGCATGCTCCCTTGGGGGCTCCACCCCCCCCCCGTGATGCCCTCTGTCCTCACACACACACACACACCAGGGCCCCCTCGCCCCACGGGCCACCACCCCAGCCACCAGCAGGCCTGTGCAAGGGAGGGACAGCCCAAACCCCTGGGTGACGGGGCATTCCTCATTGCCCCAGCCTGGAGTCTTGCCTGCCCCTGGGCATGGAGTGCAGCGCCCCGCCCCCAGGACTTACCTGCATGACGACGGCACCCACGGTGGATCTGCCTACCCCGAACTGGTGTGCCACCGATCGGTAGCTGTCCGGGGTGGCCAGCCTCCAGAGTGCGATGGCAACCCTCTCGTCGACGGGGATGGGTGCCCGCAGCTGGGTGGTGGTTCTCTGGAGCGCAGGGGCGAGCCAGGCACATAGCTCCAGGAACGTCTGCTTTCGCATCCGAAAGTTCCGGAGCCATTGCTGGTCGTCCCATTGCCCCAGGACCAGCCGGTCCCACCAGTCGGTACTGGTGTCCAGTCTCCACAAGGGCCTCTCCACGGTGGGGTGGGGATGCCACAGGGATGCCATGGCCTCCCTGGTGAGGGAGTCCAGAGCGACCTGCGCCTCGAGGTCCTGGACGATGAGTGCAGCAGCATGGAGCAGCAGCTGCAGGCACTCCAAAATGGCCGGAAGGGGCCAGAGCAGGCACAAGGCCACCCCTGGCTCCATGGCACAAGAAGAGAGCTGAGGTCAAAAAATCAGCAAATGGCACTAAGGCACAAGCTGTGGTGTCCAACAAGGCAGAGGGCAACCACAACTAGAACTGCTACAGCTGTCAGTCCCTGCAAGAGGTCCTAAAGCTCGCAGCAGGAGAGAAATGGCTGTCCAGGGAGATCCCTTTAAGCACGTGTCTCAAAGGAGCTCCAGCCCCGCCCCGGAAAGGGCTGGTGCCCTTTGCCCTCTCAAAATGGTTCCGGGCTCCTGCTTTTTGCACAAGAGCGTCCACCAATGTAGACGCTCTCTTGCGCAAAGCGCATCGTTCTTCTGATGAGTCCCGGCCAATATAGACGCTCTCTTGCTAACTACTTTAACGCAAGAACTCTTTGCGTTAAAGAGCATTTACGCAAGATCACGCCAATGTAGACGTAGCCTGAGTGTTTGACATAATATTTTATTTAAAAATGAAGCCTGGCCAACAAGCCCCCAATTGGGGCCAAGTCCACAGCATCATAATGCTCCTGTACCCCCCCACCCCGACTCCAAATCTGAGCCTATCATACACTGGAACCCCCTGGCCTGAGCCTCTCACATCCCCAAACTCCTGCACCCCCACATCCCCAGTCTTCTGCCACAACACTCTTGCACCATTCACACACTGAAAATCTGTGTCCTGAGCCCATCATATTCCCAGCCTCCCTGCCCTGAGCCCCTCAAACCCCCAACCCAAACTCCTGCACCCTCACAGCCATAAGCCTGTGGCTTGCTCAGCACAACAACCTGAGCCCAACACTCTCCAGCCTGGAGCCCCTTCCCTGAGCCAGCATCCTCTTCTCCACATCCTCCTGCATCCAAATTCCCTCCCAGAGCTTGCACCTCTCACTCTTTCCCACACCTAAATCCCCTATTCACACCCCAGAGCCCGCACCTCCTGTCTCAACCCAGTGAGGGTACGGCTAGACTGCAGGAGTTTTTCTGGCAAACACGCTCTTTTGGCAGCCCCTGTATTCCTCGTTCCACAAGGAATAAGGGGACTTCCAAAAGAAGGGGGTTTTCTGACATTTGGTCCAGTCTAGATGGGCCAAATGTCAGAAAAATGTCTTCTTCCTTTTTTTCACTGCCGAAAAAAAGCGGCAGTGTAGCCGTACCCTGAGAGTGTATAAGGGCTGGGGATAGCAGGTGATGGAGAGAAGGGCAACAGAGAAGGTGGGGCCTCAAGGAAGGGGTGGGGTTTTGGGGAAGGGATGGGGTAGATCTTGGCTTGTCCTGACATTTAAAAAGTGATCTTGGGGGAGCGGGGTTGGAGGAGGTAGAGATTGTGGGGAAGGTGCTAGGGCAGTGGTCTCCAACCTTTTTACACCCACTATGATGGAGGAGGTCCCCGCCCCTTCTCCTGTCCCTGGAGACCCCAAGGTTCCCCCGATGCCACCGACCCCGCAGACTGCTGCAGCCGACCTCCTGACCCCTGGTCCGGGTTCCACCGATGCCACGGCTGATGCGCCCCGATATGGGTGAGCCTTCCACCTTGGACGGCAAAAAGGGCCAGGGGAAGAAGAAGGGCAAAGGCCTGGCCCAGAAGGCCAAACCTCCAGCGTCTGAGGCCACCCCTCCCGCTGCGGCTCCGCCATCCGCCTCACCCCCTCCTTCCCCTGCTGTTCCCTGTACCAGCTCTGCGGGTGATCCACCCGCAGCCCCCAGAGCGTACGCTCAGGTGGCCGCTGCTGCCCCCCCGCGTGCCGCTGTGTCATCGGCTCTGACTGCCGCCTCCAGCTCCATCCCTGGTGGCGTCCGCTGCCTCCTGGTTGCCGCCTCGCCCCACATGGAAACGTACGTGCGGGCGTTGGTGGGGCCTCAGCCATGGTGGTGGCCTCCAAGATGTATGGCAAGGTGGTGTTCTTCCCTGCTGCTTGCCCTCTCCACCCTGGGGAGGCTCATCTCCACCATAAGCCCTCTCCTGTTGGGCTGTAAGGACCCTGCCCTCCGCCATGTGCTATCCTTCCACCGGCAGGTGAAGCTTCAGATGCCGCTGGCGGCGCGTGTCGGGGTGGCACTAGAGGGGTCCTTCCTAGTGCCCTACCAGGGGGCCCTTTACCGGGTCCACTACTCCATGGGGGAAGCCCGGTGCTTCCTCTGCCGGGCGATGGGGCACGTCCGGAGGGATTGCCCTCTGGCCTGCTCGGAGGAGGTGTACGGACCCCCCGGGGCCCGGGAGGGCACCGGCCCCAACACCGCCGGCCCCCCGGCAGTCTGGCCTCCGCGGCTGCTCCTTCTCCAACCAATGGCTCTGCTCAGGTGCCGGAGGCACACCCCCCCCCCCGCCCACCGGTTCACCCGGGAGAGCAGGCAGGCCCCACCGCTGTCCAGCCTAACTTGGCGGGGCCCGAGAAGGAGAGAGTGGCGCAGTCGCTGCCGGGCGAGGGAGAGGGCCACCCCCAGCGGGAGGTTTCCTTACCCCCCTCTCTCCCTCCCTTGCCTCCCCAACCCCCCAGGAAAACTTCTGCGCCCCCTGGCCTCACCCCTGCTGACCAGCCCTCCACCTCCACCTCGGAGGGCTGGATGCTCGTCCGGGGGAAGCGCCGAGCCCGCATTCCTCGGGCTCAAGCTCCTCGCTCCAAAGAGGAGGGTGGGAAGGCCCCCTTCCGAAAAATACCGAGGGGGGGCAGTGCTGCTGAGAACACCCCCGACGAGTGCCAGCTGGAGGCGCCGGCCGAGGAAGCCGTGGCAGCGAGGGGGGATGGCACCATCCCCCTTGCAGAGCCCATTCCTGAGGAGGCCTCAGGTGGAGCTCCCCCGGCCCCGGTACCATCTGTGCCCCCTAGCGCCACTGCCGAGGTAATTGTTTGCCTTGGTGGCCGGCGGGGAGAGCTCTGGGGCCGTGGGGATGGAGCTTAGCTCCATCTTCGAGGAGATCGAGGCCCTGAGTCTGACCCACTTGCCTAGGGGGAGGACGACCCTCTGCCAGTGGGCCTCGGTCCAGGCGGCGATGGATTCGCACCGCCCCCCCCCATGTTCCAGGCAGCCGCCTTCGTCCTCATTCCTGGGGTTCCCCTGGTGTCGGCCGTCAGCCTGTCCGTGTCGGATGCCCCGTCTGAGGCTGCCGTGCCCTCAGGGGCAACAGCCAGCGCTGAGCATCCGGGTCCTGGGCTTGAGGGCGCCCCCTCTTCCTTCTCCACTTCTGAGGTGGGGCGGTCGTTCGCCTTCCCTTCCCATTGGAGACCCGGCCACTCTCCCGACAGATGCTGTGGCTGTGGACCAAGGGAGGTGCCGCAGCTCGGTGGCCCGGATCTGGGGAACCTTCCCCATGACCCACCCAAAGCTGTGGTCCCCTCCTGTCCCGATCCCCCGGCCCGTTCACGCCCCTTGCTCCCAATCCCACCTTTTTACAGACCCGTTTCCAGCCCTCGTCCACCCCCTTTCTTGATCCACCTCCACCACCACCCCTTATCCCCACCTCCGTTCCTGACCCTGTCGGCGGCCCCAATCCTAGCCCCCTCCGTCTCCACGTGCTGTCCGCCCCACTCCTCCGTCCTCCCATCCTCCCCCTCCTCCTGCCCCCACCGTGATGCCAGCTTCCCCTCCACCGTCCCTCCATCCAACTGTTATTGCCAACCCCGTGGGAGCTGTCTCGTTCCTGCTATCTGCGGGTGGCCCTCAGGGGGCGGTATTTGTGTCCCCAGTTCTCTAGGGGCTGCCTTGTTCCCACCGCCGCCCCCTCCCTCGCTGGGGTCGGGGATGGGCAGCGCGGAGCTGTTGCACCTGGTGCTGCGCCGGGGATCGGATCCCAGTTTGCCCATCTCCATGGCCCGCGAGGTCTATGTAGGGGCTTAGACGGAGGAGGATCCTGGTGCCCCCTCGGCGCTGGGGGCCAATCTCCGCCAGTTCCTTGTGGACACCCACGGGGCTAAGGGAAAGGTGGAACTGGCCCTTCAGTGCTGGAGGGACTTTCACACCGTCCTCCAGGCCACAAGAACCCTCTTGCAGGAGGGGAGAGGGAACAAGAGGCAGGACATTGCGGCCTACTGCTGGACTTGCGAATTCCGTGACGCTCTCCTGGCCTTCGGGTCGGAGAGCGGCCTGTTGCGGGGCCTGCAGGAGGCTGATGATTACCCTGCCCACGAGGATCCACCCCAGTGCTCATCATGACGGGGTGCATTTTAGCCACCTCAGCGCTCGCTCGGCTGGGGTGGTCACCCTGTTCTCCCCTGCCCTACGGCTCGAGGTGCTGGGGATCGCCGAGGTTGTCCCGGGCCGCCTGCTGCACGTCCGGGCCCTCGTGGAAGGGCTGATGTTGAACCTGGTCAACGTTTACGCCCCAAACGTGTGCCTGGACCGGGTGACCTTTTATCAGCAGGCGGCCACATTCCTCGGCACCATGGATCCTTGAGAATGCTTGGTCCTGGGCGGGGATTTCAACACCACCCTTGAGGACTGGGACCGCTCAGGACTCAAGAACTTCCAGGCCACGGCAGGCATCCTCAGGAGATCGTGGACCATCACTCCCTGGTGGGCGTCTGGCGAGACCACCACCCAGGCGACAGTACCACCTTTACTTACGTCCGGGTGGGGCGATCGGTCGAGCCACTCCGGTTGGATCGCATTTACCTATCGTTTCCATCTGGCACGAACCCACTCCTCCAGCATCCGGCGGCCCGTTCACGGACCACCATTTGGTGGCCGTGAAAGCCTCTCTGAGTTCGGAGGCTGGGGCGACCTATTGGCACTTCAATAATAGCCTGCTGGAGGACGTGGGCTTCGTAGCATCCTTCGGGAGTTCTGGCGGGCCTGGCAGGAGCAGCGGCCCGCCTTTCTCTCGGCGCGGCGATAGTGGGACGTGGGGAAGATGCACGCCTGGCTCTTCTGCCGTGACTACCCCTGGGGGGCCAGCCGGTGGAGGGATGTGGCGATAGAGCAGTTGGAGCGGGAGGTTTTGAACCTTCAGAGGTGCCTGGTATCCGACCCTGAGGATCCACCCCTCCGTGAAGAGCACCGGGAGACGCGGGAGGAACTCCGGGCCCTCGAGGACCACCGGGCCCAGGGTACCTTTGTTCGATCCCGCATCCAGCTCCTTCGGAGATGGATCGCGGCTCCTGCTTCTTCTACGCCCTGGAGAAAAGGAGGGGGGCTAAAAAGCACGTCACCTGCCTTTTAGCAGAGGCGGCACCCCCTCACGGATCCGGCGGAGATGCGTGGAAGGGCCAGGGCCTTCTCGCCAGTTTATTCTCCCGGATCCGACCGAAGCCGGCGCCTGCAAGGTGCTCTGGACCGAGCTCCCGGCGGTCAGCGTGGGTGACCGGGACGGCTAGAGCTGCCTCTCACTCTGGCGAGTTCTGGAAGCCCTCCGTCTCATGCCCAACAATAAAACCCGGGCATGGGCGGGCTGACCGTGGAGTTCTACCGCGTGTTCTGGGACGTCCTCGGCCCAGACCTCGTCACCGTCTGGGCTGAGTCCTTGGAGAGTTGGGTCCTCCCTCTGTTGTTCCTCTGCCGAAGAAGGGGGACCTCCGCGACCTTTGGAATTTGCGTCCCATCTCACTCCTCTGCACGTACTACAGAGTCGTAGCAAAAGCCATCTCGCTGCGACTGCGGTTCGTGCTGGCGGACGTGATCCATCCTGACCAGACCTACACCGTCCTGGGCCGTAGCATCTTTGATAATCTGTACTTGGTCCGGGATCTCTTGGAGCTGGGGTGTAGGGATGGTCTATCGTTCGCCCTCCTGTCCCTGGACCAGGAGAAGGTGTTCGACAGGGTGGACCACGGGTATCTCCTGGGCACTCTGCAGACCGGCCGGGCCCGTTTTGTGGGTTTTCTGTATGCGCTCTCGCGGAGTGTCTGGTCAGGCTCAACTGGACCTGACCGGGCCGGTCAGCCGGGCGGGAGTGCGTCAGGGTGTCGCTGTCGGGCCAGCTATGCGCTCTGGCGTCGAGCCCTTCCTCCGTCTCCTCCGTGGGAGGTTGGCGGGGTTGGTGCTGCGGGGCGGGCTGCGGCTGGTGCTGTCGGCGTATGCCGATGGCGTGCTCCTCGTGGTCAGGACCGGGCGACCTGGCGCGGGTGGAGGCCTGCCAAGCCGTCTACTCGGCAGCCTCCTCCGCCCGGGTCAACTGGGTCAAGAGCTCTGGCCTGGTGGTCGGGGCGGGTGGCGGGCGGCTCCCTCCACCCCGCTTCAGGCCATCAGGTGGAGCGGGTCTGCTGCTCTATCTGGGCGTCTATCTTATCCGCCACGCATCCTTCTCCGCTGGAGAACTGGCAAGGTTTGGAGGCCAGGGTGGGTGAGTGGCTGCGGAGATGGACAGGACTGCTCGGTGCCTCTCCCTTCGCTAAATCAGCTGGTCCTGTCCATGCTCTGGCACCGACTCAACACCCTGCGCCCGGCCCAGAGGTCCTGGCCAAGCTCAGAGGACAGCTTTGGAGTTCTTTTGGCCAGGACTGCACTGGGTCTCTGCAGGGGCCTTGTCTCTCCCCTGGAGGGGGCCATGGCCTGATCTGCATGCATGGCTCCAGACCTTCCCCTCCAGGCCCTGCAGAGACTCCTCTATAGTGCAGGTGGTCTGGTGTGATGCCTTTTGGCGCGCGTCTTTCTCCGCCGTCTCCGGGGGCTCCGATACGACCGGCAGCTCTTCTTTATCCATGCGAGGGGTCTTCTGCAAGACCTCCCAGAGCTGCCGGAATTCTACCAGGAACTCCTCCAGACCTGGAAGCTGTTCTCAGTGACCAGGTCCATTGTGGCCACTGAGGGAGCAGACTTCCTCGCGGAGCCTCTGCTCCACAATCCAGCCTTGTGCATGCAGGTGGCAGAGTCTCCCTCAGTGCACCGGAGGCTGATCCTGGCAGAAACCACCCAGGTCGGAGACCTCCTGGACTACGACAGGGGGGACTGGGTGGATTCCCGAGTGCTCACTCAGTGCATGGGGCTCTGCACCCCTCGAACCCCCCTGCGCCTACTCCAGGAGGTGAAGGCAGCTTTGCTGCGGCCCTCTCTCGATTTCCTGCAGCGGTCCCTGTGAGAAGGTACGCCGTGCTCCCCCTCACTGCAAGCCCTCTGTCTTTTATTATTGGGCTCCCTATTCCACGGGCCCCCCCGGCCTTCCCATCCCTGGACCCCCAGCCGGCTGCAGGATCTGCAGCCGGTCTGCTTTTGAACTGCGCCTAGGGAACATCTGTACACGCTCATGCTCCACGCCCTGCATTTCCTCACCCTCATGTCCTGCCCCGATACCAAGTGGCGGAACTACCTACAGTCACTAGAGGGTGGGGAACCCCGATGGGCCAGTGTGTATTCTACCTTAATTCCACGGCCCATCGGGGACATCAGTTGGCGGCTCCGTCATGGAGCCGTGACCGGCACAGGCATGTACGTGGCGTGGTTCACCCCTATCCTAGACACCTGTCCTTTCTGCGGCGTGAGGGAAAACCTGGTGCACGCATACTTAGAATGCGTCAGGTTGCAGCCCCTGTTCCAGCTCCTCCAGATGCTCTTATTGAGGTTCTGGTTGCACTTTTCCCCTCACCTTTTTATTTATGCACACCCTATCCGTGGCCCCACAAAGTCGCAAGACCTCCTCATCAACCTCCTCCTGGCCCTGGTGAAAGCTGCCATGTACAGCACCAAGAGGAGGATGCTGGACGAGGGGTTCTCTGCGACTGTGGGGCCTACTTCCGTTCCTCCCTGGTCTCACGCATCTGGGCAGAGTTCCTCTGGGCGGCATCTGCTGGCTCCATGGACAGCTTTGAAGAGCAGTGGGCGCTGTCCGGGGCGCTCTGCTCAGTGTCCCTGTCCGGTTCCCTTGTTTTAAACCTTTCACCCACACACTTAGACCCTTTTGTCATTATTTGTTCCCTGGAATTAGTTGGACCCTGGATCTAGTCTTCCCTCCTACAGGGCTGGGGAAGGGGCTTTGGGTTCAGATAGTGTGCACAGCTCCAGGAGAAGGAGGAGGGTACATAAGAACATAAGAACGGCCGTACCGGGTCAGACCAAAGGTCCATCTAGCCCAGTATCCTGTCTGCCGACAGTGGCCAGCACCAGGTGCTCCCAGAGGGGGTGGACCAAGACAATGATCAAGCGCTTTGTCTCCTGCCATCCTCTCCAGCCTCTGTCAAACAGAGGCCAAGGACACCATTTTATCCTCTGGCTAATAGCCTTTATGGACCTAACCTCCATGAAATTATCTAGCTTCTCTTTAAACTCTGTTATAGTCCTAGCCTTCACAGCCTCCTCTGGCAAGGAGTTCCACATGCTGACTACACGCTGTGTGAAGAAGAACTTTCTTTTATTAGTTTTAAACCTGCTACCCATTAATTTCATTTGGTGTCCTCTAGTTCTTCTATTTAGGAACTAATAAATAACTTTTCTTTATCGGCCCTCTCCACACCACTCATGATTTTATACACTCTCTATCATATCCCCTCAGTCTCCTCTTTCTCTAAACTGAAAAGTCCCAGTCGCTTAACCTCTCCTCATATGGGACCCGCTCCAAACCCCTAATCATTTTAGTTGCCCTTTCTGAACCTCTTTCCAAGGCCAAAATATCTTTTTGAGGTGAGGAGACCACATCTGTACACAGTATTCAAGATGTGGGCGTACCATAGTTTTATACAGGGGCAGTAAGATATTCTGGGTCTTATTTTCTATCCCTTTCTTAATAATACCTAGCATCCTATTTGCCTTTTGACCGCTGCACACTGTGTGGAAGTTTTCAGAGAACTGTCCACTTATAACTCCAAGATCTCTTTCCTGATTTGTCGTAGCTAAATTAGCCCCCATCATACTGTACGATAGTTGGGGTTATTTTTCCCAATGTGCATTACTTTACACTTATCCACATTAAATTTCATTTGCCATTTTGTTGCCCAATCACTCAGTTTGGTGAGATCTTCTTGGAGTCCCTTACAGTCTGCTTCTGTCTTGACTATCCTAAACAGTTTGGTATCATCCGCAAACTTTACCACCTCACTGCTTACCCCTTTCTCCAGATCATTTATGAATAAGTTGAACAGGATTGGTCCTAGGACTGACCCTTGGGGACACCACTAGTTACCCTCTCCATTCTGAAAATTTACCATTTATTCCTACCCTTTGTTTCCTGTCTTTTAACCAGTTCTCAATCCAAGAAAGGACCTTCCTCTTATCCCATGGCCATGTAATTTACACAAGAGCCTTTGGTGAGGGACCTTGTCAAAGGCTTTCTGGAAATCTAAGTATACTATATCTACTGGATCCCCCTTGTCCGCATGTTTGTTAACCCCTTCAAAGAACTCTAATAGATTAGTAAGACAGGATTTCCTTTACAGAACCCATGTTGACTTTTGTCCAACAAATTATGTTCTTCTACATGCTTCACAATTTTATTCTTTACTATTGTTTCGACTAATTTGCCAGGTACTGAAGTTAGACTTACCGGTCTGTAATTGCCCGGATCGCCTCTAGAGCCCTTTTTAAATATTGGTGTCACGTTGGCTACCTTCCAGTCATTAGGTACGGAAGCCGATTTAAGGGATAGGTTATAAACCACAGATAATAGTTCAGCAATTTCCCATTTGAGTTCTTTTTAGAACCCTTGGATGAATGCCATCCGGTCCCGAGATTTGTTAACATTAAGTTTTTCTATTTGTTCCAAAACCTCCTCTAATGACACTTCAATCCGGGACAGTTCCTCAGATTCATTACCCACAAAGGACGGTGCAGATTTGGGAATCTCCCCAAATCTGCTTGTTCCCCTCCTGTGCAGCCTTCCCCCTCTCCTACCCGGCTGCTGTTCCTCCTGCCTGGAGCCCTCCCTGCCCAGCTCTCCCCTGTGGCTGCCTGCTTGCCTGCCTGTTCCTGAGCCTCTCCTTCCCAGGACTGCTGCTGCTGTTACCACAAACAACCTTGCTGCTGTTTGGGGGTGTGGGGCCTGCTGGCCTGCCCCCCCGCCTGGAGGGAGAGGTGAAGAGAACCCACCAGCACCCACCATCCACAGGCCTTTCCCTGGTTGGATGCTGCCTGCCTGCTGCTGCTGCTGTGACACCTGCGCCCCGTCGAGGAGGAGGAAGAGGAGGACCAGCATTTGGACTGTGGAAGGGGCTTGTTTGTAAGACTGAGCCTTAACACCTGTGCTCCTGGGGTGGTAGTAACTTGAGTTGCTGCGAGGGGGGTTTGGGGAGAGACGCAGAGCCCTCCCCCTAGTCCAGCTGCCCCCCTCTTTCTACTGCCACCACCCTGTCACGTTACTGGATTTTAAGGGGAGCAGCCAAGATCACTGCTACACCCATGGGGGTGTTTGCCCAAAAGTGTATACAAAGGGGGCCATGTGAGGTGTCAAACAAAAGCTTACCGTCTACTGATTCTGTATATGCTATTCATGTAATTGTATAATGTCTGTATGTGGAGTTATAAACATGTACTCTGTATGGATGCTGGAAACTTCTCTGTCTGTGGTTGAGCAATGGGTGAGGAATGCTCAGCCATTGGATATGCTAATGAGCGAGGCTCCAGGGACAATGGATCTCTAAATGCCAAAGACACACCTGGCCACTGACCATGTGACCCTCTCCAGCTTGGAAGAGACCAAGGATGGATAAAAAATGCCAATGTGGCAGATTCCATTTTTGACCTTCAGTTTTGCTCCGAATCGCAGATGCAGCCTTGCAGGGAACAACGAGCCGGGAAGAACTGTGGACCCACCCTGACATAGGATGTACACCACAGACTTTTAAGATAGCAGTTATAACATCTCTGCTAAGAGCCTGCATTGAGAACTGGGTGATTTGATGCATGTAATGTATTCTCCTTAACAACCTTACTCTCATGCTTTTCTTTCTTTTAGTAATAAACCTTTAGATTTTTGATTCTAAAGGATTGGCTCAGCGTGATTTGTGGGTAAGATCCAGAATGTACATTGACCTGGGAACTGTGGCTGGTTTCTTGGGACCAGGAAGAACCCATTCGGGGTAGGTGAGATTGGGTTCTATAACCCCTCACCTGTGTGTTAGGCCCCGGGGCTGATTGGGGCATAGGAAGAGCTGGGGTGTCTGAGGGGTTTTGCTCGTGAGGCTTCTGGCTGGCCAGGTAGGCAGCTGAAGCGCTCTGTGGGACTGGTTTGTGGCCTATTTGCGAAGGGCCTCCAGTCAGGGGTTGTAAGGAGCCCTGAGTTTGAGCAATTCACCCTGAGCGGACGCCCTCAGCCATGCCCAGCCCAGGCCCGGTCCGTCACACCCCCCCACCACCAACCCCTTGTACCACCAGGACCTGCTCTCTGCCCCTCGGCGGGGCTGGCTAATTGCCCCCTTTCTACCTGGGACTGTTTGTGCAGTGGGGACGAGAAATTGAGCCCCACGAGTGCTTGTGGGCACACCCCTTCTTGAACTTGGCCCCCCTCCCTCAGCTACATTTGGCTGGGGGGCCTCCCCCACTCCTTGCTCCCCCCCACCCCGCTTCCCCACCACAGCAGGTGTTCCCCCTGCTGCCTGCCCTACCCTAGCAGCCCAGTTTTTCTCCCCTTCCCCTCCCCAAGCACTCGTGCCCTTCCCGTTTAGTTAGTGCCCCCGTTCACTGCACCCCTTTCATGTTGTCATAGACCCCCTTTCCCAATGCAGTTGGAGGAGCCAGCACCCTCGCCCTGCCCCTGTCCTGTCCCACCAGTGCCCTCCTCTTCTGCCTCCAGCCTTGCAGGGAGGAGTGGTTGCCTTTCCCACCGTCCCCCTCGGTTACCCCTTTTGCGCCCTTCCACCGCCAGTGCCTTCCCTCCCTACAAACAATCCAGCAGGAGGGAGAGTTTGCTTTCTCCATCCCCCCTCCCCCGATCGTGACCCCCCCCTTTCCCTCGCGTCCCTTCCTCTCCCTCTCCCTCTAGCACCCTCCTCCTCTGCCTTCAGCCCTGCAGGGAGGAGTGGTTGCTTTCCTCACCTTCCAGGTTGTGCCCCCTCCCCCCTCCACGTGTCCCTGCCCCTCTCTCTAACACCCTCCTCCTCTGCCTGCAGCTAATCAGAGAGGAGTGGTTGCTGCCCCCTCCCTCGGTTCCCCCCAATTCAGCGCCCTCCTCCCTGCTTTCATCTCAGCGGGGAGGAGTGGTTAGCCGCCCCCCTCTCCTTCTCCCCACCAAGCAACAGGCAGGGGTGGGGTGAGTGGTTGACCCTTGCCCCCCCCTTCCCCACTATCTGTGCCTCCTCCAACCCTTCCCCTGTGATGGAGGAAGTCCCTGCCCCTTCTCCTATCCCTGTTGACCCCAAGGTTCCCCTGGTGCCACCGATTCCAAAGACCGCTGCGGCTGACCTCCTGACCCCCAGCCCGTGCTCTGCCACTGCCATGGCTGACACTCCCCCCGATTCAGGAGGAGCCTCCACCTCAGCCGGTAGAAAGGGCCAGGGGAAGAAAAAGGGCAAAGGCCCGACCCGGATAGCCAAAACCCCCGTGGCTGAGGCCCTGACACCTGTCATGACCCCTCCTTCCCCTGTTGTTCCCCCCACCAGCTATGGGGGTGTTCCACCTGCAGCCCCCAGAGCATACGCCCAGGTGGATGCTGCCGCCCCACCATGTGCACCATGTGCCACTGCGTCATCGGCTCTGACCACTGTCTCCAGTTCCATCCCTGGTGGCTAGGGCCCCTTCCCCACCCTGACCAGGAAGCACGGCATCCACTGCCTCCTGGTCCCCGCTTCGCCCCACGTCGAAACATACGTGCGGGCATTGGTGAGGGTGGTGGGGTCCTCGGCCATGGTGGCGGCCTCCAAACTGTACGGCAAAGTGGTGTTCTTCCTTGTGTTGCCTGATCTAAGATTACGTTTAAATTCTAATTACCCACCTTTAGGTTTGACAGGTTCTTTGTCCCAGGATCAGGCCCAGTATTCAATTATTCTGTGATTGGGAACGCTGATGTGCATGGTTACAACACACACACTATAGAAACTCTTGTATATTTACAATATTTCTAGTTTATTAATACGGCTAGCACAGTCACAAACACCCCGATTTCATAAGATAGAATGATGTAAGTATATGGTAAGGAAATATGGATGTGCATTCCCTTTCTAGAACAATCTTAGGTGTTAGCCCATCATCTTTCTCATTATTTTCACCTTCCCCATCACCCAGAGGCCATCATTCTGTCCCTCCCAAGGACTACACCTTCTTCTCCCTATCACCCCTCAGCTGGGGGGGTCCCACTTTTATACTATGTGATGCTGACATGTTTGATGCATATTCAGTAGGGGATGTTTCTAATGTTGAAGTGTCCTTTTCCTATAGGTCCGTGGTCACCAACAGGTCGATCGCGAGGCATCTGGCCCCCCCCCATTTCCCCCCCACCCCCGAGAAACCCCACTACCTACCTCCAGCAAAAATGGAGGTAGTGCCGGCTTCCCACGGGTGGACGGAAGTCCCGCAGCTTAGTGCCACTTCTGGGGGTTCCGGAAGTGAGCTGGCTGCTCTGCCAGGCGCACTGCGGGAGGGGGCATCGGCCCCAGAGGAGGAGCATGGCAACTTCCCTGCACCGGCGCAGGAGGGGTGAGTCAGCCCCGGGGCAGGCACGTGCGGGGTTTCCCTGCGCCGTGTGGGGGAGGGGGTTGGCCCCGGGGCAGGCACACGTGGGGTTTCCCTGCGCCCCTGGGGTGGGGGAGGGAGTCAGGCCCAGAGGAGGCACGCACTGGCTTCCCAGGGTGGCGGGGAATCCTCGGAGGAGGCAGATGCAGGGGACTCTCTGCCTCCACTGGCACCCCTCCCCCTGTCCGCACTCTCCCCTGCCCCCGTTACCTCTCTCCACTCCCCAGTTCCCTGTCCCCTCTCCCCAGTTCCCTCTCCCTAGCCACAGAACTCTGTCCCCACTCCCCCGTCCCCACTCCCAGAACTCTGTCCCCACTGGCACCCTGTCCCCTGCTGCAGAACCCTGTTCCCTCTCCCCTGCCCCCAGCCACAGAACTCTGTCCCCACTGGCACCCTGTCCCCTGCCAAAGCACCCACTAGCACCCTTCCCCAGTACTATGTCCCCTGTTCCCACCAACACAGTTGGGGCCACATTAGTGAAGCTTGGGGGGTTGGAGGAGGGTTTTTTTGCATCTCACTTGTGTGGCCCCAACTGACTTTTCTTGGGTCAGTGACCCCTGACTCAAAACAGGTTCCCTGCCCTTCTCAGAAATAAAGACAATGCAGAAACTTTTTGTTTGACATAGTATTTTATTTAAAAATGAAGCCTGGCCAACAAACCCCAAATTGGGGCCAAGCCCCATCTGGCCACAGCATCATAACACTCCTGCACTCCCTTTCCCAGACCCTACATCTGAGCCTATCATACACTGGAACCCCTGCCCTGAGCCCCTCACATACCCCAACCCAAATTCCTGAACCTTCACATCCAGAAGTCTGTGGCTTGCTTAGTACCCTAACCCTACATCTGACCCCAACACTGCCCAGCCTGGCACCCCCTCCCCGAGCCAGCGTCCCCTTATCCACCTTCTCCTGCATCCAGATTTCCTCCCAGAGCTTGCACCTCTCACCCCTTCCCACACCCAAATCCCTCATTCCCACCCCAGAGCCTACACATCCTGTCTCAACCCAGCAAGGTTATGGCTAGACTGCAGGAGTTTTTCAGGATTCTGGAGATATCCCAGAAAAACACTTCTGCATCCAGGGATGCGTTTGTTCTTCCGCTTCTTTTAGTGGAAGAGCAAACATGATCTTTCGGTCACCCTTATATTCCTCTTTCCACGAAGAATAAGGGGGCTTCCAAAAGAAGGGGTTTTTCTGACATTTAGTCCAGTCTAGACAGGCCAAATGTTGGAAAAACTTCTTCCTACAGAAGAATTGGGAAAAAATGCAGCAGTATAAGGGTTGGGGATAGCAAGTGATGGAGAGGAGGAGAATAGAGAGGGCGTGGCTTCAAGGAAGGGGCAGGGCTTCAAGGAAGGGGCGGGGCGGTAGATCTTGGCTTGTTCTGTCATTTAAAAAGTGATCTTGGGTGTAAAAAGGTTGGAGACCACTGCTATAGGTCAAGGTATCATTGCTCTTAACTTGTTATCATATACGTCACTTCGTTGCCATGGGCCTTTGTGGTCATTTATTGCAACCTGTGTCCTGATTACTCAACTCAGCCTGAACCAATTACTTTGGGACTTTTATATCATGATGCATCTGCTGAGTCTGAGGGTATTTTTCCTACCATCCTGTGGGGTGAAAGATCCCAGACCTAAGTTCCCCCTTTTCACTCCCGGAAAACCATAAATGAGCTATGACCGGTATCTGGGTGAGACCATCCACTAACCTCAGTTTCCGCTGATCTTGCAAATGGCCTGTTACAACAGGGACAAAAGGTAACCCCGTATTACTTGACCTGGACTGTGAGCTTATGTGTGTTTTTTTTCATTCAAGTGCAACCCTGCCCGCTAATTGGCTGTAATGCAGACATGGCACTCACTGGACAGTGCATTCAGAGGCTGAACCGTTTTGTTATACCCTAGAGCAGGAACTACTGCACTGCAGGGGAACCTGACTCACCAGACAGCCTAGGGCTGGGCTGTACTGCACCCATGCTGCTCCTACACCTAATGGCATCTGGACCCCACACAGCACAGTCAGTGCATGGCACCAACAGGCTTGTGGTTGGCTGTGTGGGGGAAGGCAGGGCTTTTTACCAGCCATGGGCACCATATCAAGCAGCATGTGCACACAGACAGGTACAAGCAGCAGGACCACTAATTTGGGACTCTTGCTAGACTCTTATTTACAAACATACCCTCGCCCCAGCCAAGAAAGGGCATGTACCCAGGCGGGTCAATGCCAAAGCTCCCCCAAGGAGTTGAGTGCTGCTGTGCTAGCATTCAATGGGCCCTCACAAACTGCAATGGGCAGACATAAGGCCTAGTGTATTACACCTGAAACCAGACATCACTCAAGCTAACAGAAAGGGCCTGCGGGAATGCTGAGAGCAGCTTTGTAAAGCCTGCCTTCCCACTCCCCCGAGTGTAGCCCTCTGGCCGGGTAGATATGCCACACACACACAGTTGCGCCAGTCTGAGGCACTGGGCAGGCAGGACATATTGTGCAGACCAGCCTTTAGCAGATTTCTTGCATTACAGCTCTTAACTATTACCAAATTAATCTAAATTAATCTAAATCTCCAGGTAAAAGAGGAGTAAATACGGGACCCTTGTGGTAAGTGGCTGTCTGGAGTGTGTGTTTGTGTGTGGGGGAGTTATTTGCTGTGTGCTGAGCTTGTTTGTCTGGTTGGTTTGGTTGGTTTGTTTGTTTGTTTGAAGGAGCTTCTAAAAGGTTTGAAATCTAGAAGCCTCTGTTAATTGGCTGAGCCTCAGTCAGGGGAGGGGCTACCAGAGCTTGATAAGCCTGTGAGTCAGCGACCAGGAGCTAACAGGAGCAGGTAACAGGGAGTTTGGAGAGGAGGTTAGAGGGCACTAGTGACTTCTGACTTCTTTAAACATAACTTTTATAATAATCTATATTCCAGAGGTTTAATAAGCCCAGTTTATACTTAAACTTATTCATTAGAAAATGGAGACAGAAGCCCAGCAGCAGAGTGTTTATTGCGCGAGTGTAACATGTATGATTACCTGCCCTGTGGGCGGGTGGCGATGTGTGCACCTGTTGCAAGGAGCTCCTGACCTCAGAGACCGAGTTCGGGCTTTGGAGGCCAGGGTGGCTGAACTGGAGGAGCTAAGGGAGGTAGAGAGATATGTTGATGAGACTTTCCGGGACACTGTAGTACTGTCCCACCTCCAGTCTGAGAGCCCCAGTGCTCTTAAGGAGGATGAAAGTCTCAAGGAACAGAGCATTCAATGGGAGCAGAGGGAAACCATCCCAGAGTTGGGACCCTCCTTCCCAGAGGATGTTGCGGTATCCTCTCGCACTGAGGATACCTCTGAGGGGGAGGGAATGCCAGTTGTTAGGAAGAGGCAGGTGTTAGTAGTGGGTGATTCGATCGTTAGAAACATAGATAGTTGGGTTTGTGATGACCGAGAACCGTATGGTCACTTGCCTGCCTGGTGCGAAGGTTATGGATCTCTCGAGGCATCTAGATAGACTTATGTGTAGTGCTGGGGAGGAGCCGGTGGTCGTGGTACATGTAGGTACCAATGACGTAGGGAAGGGTAGGAGAGATGTCCTGGAGGCCAAATTTAGGCTGCTAGGAAAGAGACTGAAATCCAGGACCTCTATGGTGGCATTCTCGAAATGCTTCCAGTTCCACGCGCAGGGCCAGGTAGGCAGGCAGAGCTTCAGAGTCTCAATGCGTGGATGAGAGGTGGTAGGGAAGAGGGGTTTGGATTTATTAGGAACTGGGGACACTTTTGGGAGAGGGGAGCCTATACAGGAAGGATGGGCTCCACCTAAACCAGGGTGGAACCAGACTGCTGGCACTAAACATTAAAAAGGCCAGAGAGCAGTTTTTAAACTGAGAGATGGGGAAAGCCGATTGGTGCGGGAGATGCACGAATCGGAGGGAGACTTCTCTTAGAGGAGAATCCATTGATAGAGATTCTCTAAGCTGTAGTCAGAAAGAGAGGAGGGGAGAGGGCAAACCATGGGCCAGAGCAGACAAACAACCGCATATGAAGGAATCCAATGCATCAGGGAAGGGCAGACAAATAAGCAGTGGCAAATTTTTAAAGTGCTTCTACACAAATGCTAGGAGTCTGACTAATAAGATGGGTGAACTAGAGTACCTAGTATTAAATGAGGAGATTGACATAATAGGCATCACTGAAACCTGGTGGAATGAGGAAAATCTGTGGGACACAATCATACCGGGATATAAAATATATCGAAAGGATAGAGCAGGCTGGCTGGGTGGCGGAGTGGCACTGTATGTGAAAGATAATGTAGAATCAAATGAAATAAAAATATTAAATGAATCAACATGTTCAATAGAATCGCTATGGATAGTAATTCCATGCTCCAATAATAAGAAATTAGCAGTAGGGATATATTACCACCACCTGACCAGGACAGGGATACTGACATTGAAATGCTGAGGGAGATTAGAGAGGCTACCAAAATAAAGAACTCTATAATAATGGGGATTTTAATTATTCCCCATATTGACTGGATACATGTCACCTCAGGAAGAGAAGGAGATAAAATTTCTCAATGGCTTAAATGACTGCTTCTTGGAGCAGCTGGTGCAGGAACCCACAAGGAGAGGCAATTCTCGATTTAGTCCTGAGTGGAGCACAGGATCAGGTCCAGGAAATAACCATTACAGGACCGCTTGGGAATAGTGACCATAATATAATAACATTCAACATTCCTGTGGTGGGAAGAACACTCAGCAGACCAGCACCCTGGCATTTAATTTCAAAAAGGGGAATTACACAAAAATGAGGAGGTTAGTTAAACAGAAATTAAAAGGCACAGTGACTAGAGCCAAATCCCTGCAAGCTGCATGGAAACTTTTAAAGACACCATAATAGAGGCCCAACTTAAATGTATACCCCAAATTAAAAACATAGCAAGAGACCTAAAAGAGTCACTGTGGCTTAACCACCATGTAAAAGAAGCAGGAGGGACAAAAAGGCATCTTTTAAGAAGTGGAAGTCCATCCTAGTGAGATAAATAGAAAGGAACATAAACACTGTCAAATCAAGTGTAAAAATGTAATAAGAAAAGCAAAAAGATTTTGAGGAACAGCTAGCCAAAAACTCAAAAAGAAATAACAAAATGTTTTTTAAGTACATTAGAAGCAGGAAGCCTGCTAAAAAACCTGTGGGTCCCCTAGACGATCGAGATATAAAAGGAGCAATCAAGGACGATAAAGCCATTGCGGATAAACTAAATGATTTCTTTGCTTCAGTCTTCACGGCTGAGGACGTTAGGGAGATTCCCAAATCTGCACCGTCCTTTGTGGGTGATGAATCTGAGGAACTGTCCCGGATTGAAGTGTCATTAGAGGAGGTTTTGGAACAAATAGAAAAACTTAATGTTAACAAATCTCCGGGACCGGATGGCATTCATCCAAGGGTTCTAAAAGAACTCAAATGGGAAATTGCTGAACTATTATCTGTGGTTTGTAACCTATCCTTTAAATCGGCTTCCGTACCTAATGACTGGAAGGTAGCCAACGTGACACCAATATTTAAAAAGGGCTCTAGAGGCGATCCTGGCAATTACAGACCGTAAGTCTAACTTCAGTACCGGCAAATTAGTCAAACAATAGTAAAGAATAAAATTGTGAAGCATGTAGAAGAACATAATTTGTTGACAAAAGTCAACATGGTTTCTGTAAAGGGAAATCATGTCTTACTAATCTATTAGAGTTCTTTGAAGTTAACAAACATGCGGACAAGGGGGATCCAGTAGATATAGTATACTTAGATTTTCAGAAAGCCTTTGACAAGGTCCTCACCAAAGGCTCTTGTGTAAATTACATGGCCATGGGATAAGAGGGAAGGTCCTTTCTTGGATTGAGAACTGGTTAAAAGACAGGAAACAAAGGGTAGGAATAAATGGTAAATTTTCAGAATGGAGAGGGGTAACTAGTGGTGTCCCCAAGGGTCAGTCCTGGGACCAATCCTGTTCAACTTATTCATAAATGATCTGGAGAAAGGGGTAAGCAGTGAGGTGGTAAAGTTTATGGATGATACCAAACTGTTTAGGGATAGTCAAGACAGAAGCAGACTGTAAGGGACTCCAAGAAGATCTCACCAAACTGAGTGATTGGGCAACAAAATGGCAAATGAAATTTAATGTGGATAAGTGTAAAGTAATGCACATCGGGAAAAATAACCCCAACTATACATACAGTATGATGGGGCTAATTTGGCTACGACAAATCAGGAAAGAGATCTTGGAGTTATCGTGATAGTTCTCTGAAAACTTCCACACATGTGCAGCGGTCAAAAAGGCAAATAGGATGCTAGGAATTATTAAGAAAGGGATAGAAAATAAGACCCAGAATATCTTACTGCCCCTGTATAAAACTATGGTACGCCCACATCTTGAATACTGTGTACAGATGTGGTCTCTCACCTCAAAAAGATATTTTGGCCTTGGAAAGGGTTCAGAAAAGGGCAACTAAAATGATTAGGGGTTTGGAACGGGTCCCATATGAGGAGAGGTTAAAGCGACTGGGACTTTTCAGTTTAGAAAAGAGGAGACTGAGGGGATATGATAGAGGTGTATAAAATCATGAGTGGTGTGGAGAGGGTGGATAAAGAAAAGTTATTTATTAGTTCCCTAATAGAAGAACTAGAGGACACCAAAAGAAATTAATGGGTAGCAGGTTTAAAACTAATAAAAGAAAGTTCTTCTTCACACAGCGTGTAGTCAACCTGTGGAACTCCTTGCCAGAGGAGGCTGTGAAGGCTAGGACTATAACAGAGTTTAAAGAGAAGCTAGATAATTTCATGGAGGTTAGGTCCATAAAAGGCTATTAGCCAGGGATAGAATGGTGTCCTGGCCTCTGTTTGTCAGAGGCTGGAGAGGATGGCAGGAGACAAATCGCTTGATCATTGTCTTCTGTCCACCTCTCTGGGGCACCTGGTGCTGGCCACTGTCGGCAGACAGGCTACTGTGCTAGATGGACCTTTGGTCTGACCCAGCACGGCCGTTCTTATGTAAATTAACTCAACCATATTATTAGCATGATAGGCAAGTAACTTGATAGGCTACACTTGCCTCGGAGGCTGCTGCCCAGGAGGCGGTGGATAGGGGCCTGGCGGTGGGGGTGTGTGCACGTGTCCCTCGAGCTGCTAGAGGACCTGGGCATATGGGTGGTCCTCACCTCCATCCCGCCCTTCCTTCCCAATGCTGCCCTGCTGCCTGCCCTCTCCACCCTGGGGAAACCGATCTCCACCATCAGCCCTCTCCCATTGGGCTGCAAGGACCATGCCCTCCGCCATGTCCTATCCTTCCGCTGGCAGGTACAGCTGCAAATGCCACCAGTGGTGTGTGGCGGGGATGCACTGAAGGGATCCTTCTTGGTGCCCTATGAGGGGGCCTTGTACCGGCTTCATTACTCCTCAGGGGAGACCCGGTGCTTCCTCTGCTGGGCAACAAGGCATGTCCAGAGGGACTGCCCCCTGGTGAGGTCTGAGGAGGCATCTGCCCCACCCCCCCCGGGCCCCGGGAGAGTGCCGGCCCCAACACCGCCGGCCCCCCTGGTACTCCGGCCTCCTAGACCCCTCCCCCGAGTACCACGTGCACCCCCTGGCCCTGCCCCTGCTGACCAGCTGTCAAGGCCTAATCCCCACTCTGGCATGATAAATGCAGAAGTGGGGCCCCGCAAAAGTACCCCCCCAAACCCTTATCTTTCCAGGTTTGGTATAAAGCTTCCCCCCAAACTCTTAAAAACCTAGATTTTGGGGATAAAAAATCTACTGCCACCACCCAAGTAATAATAAAGAAACCCGGGAGAGACCACTTGGGAAGTCTCAGTCCCAAAAGTAAAACCAGGACACAAAAATTAACCAATACCAGGTTAATAAAAAGAAAAGAGAGAGAACTTCTATTATCACCACAATATTCCTGTTGCAAGGATAATGACGAGATGGAAAAGTCACCAATTAATATACTCATGGGGGGATTCCACCATGGGCCAAAACTTAGTTACAAAGTAGAGGAAAACCCATTTTTAAATGCACAGACATCCGATTCCCATTCCCAAACCATAAAACAATAAAACCTAATGGATTTATTTAAACTTTACCCTACTTACAGATAGTGAAGAGTCTTTTCTTGGAAGGAGACATATTGTCTGTCCTCTTTGGTAGTTGGAGAGAAACTGCTCAGGGACAAAGGAGGGAAAAACCCAAAAATTCCTTTGTCCCGGTTTGAAATTCCTACCTACATTTCTATTGGCTGCCTGTTACCTGGTTAGGTAAGGGACATAGTTAACCCCTTAGTCCCCAGGCTGCTGGCTAACCCTCATGGTCATGACACCAGCCCTCTACTTCCACCTGAGAGGGCTGGACACTCGTTCGGGGGAAGCGCAGAGCCTGTGATGTGCGGGCTCAATCTGCCCCCTCCGATGAGGCGGGTGGGAAGGCCCCCCATAAAATGCTGAGGGGGGCCACTGCTGCTGCCATCACCCCCGACAAGCCTCAGCAGGAGGCACCGGCCAAGGATGCTGTCGCAGCAGAGGGGGATGCTCCCATCCCCCTCACGGAGTTCATCCCCAAGGAGGCCTCAGATGGAGCTCCCCCAGCCCCTTTACCACCTATACCCCCCCATAGTCACCACCGAGGCAATTGCTGCTTCGGCGGCTGGCGGGGAGGATTCTAGGGCCATGGGGATGGACTTTCGCTCCATCTTTGAGGAGACTGAGGCCCTGGGTCTGACCCCAATTACCCAGGGGGAGGACGACACCTTGCCAACGGGCCTTGGTCTGGGCGGCAACTCAGTTGCGCCACCCCCGCCTCCTTCCTCTCCCATACCCCAGGCAGCCGCCCCCATCCTCACCCTCGGGACACCCCTAATACTGACCTTCAGGAGATGGATCGCGGCTCCCGCTTGTTCTGCGCCCTGGAGAAAAAGAGGGGGGCTAAAAAGCATGTCACCTGCCTCCTGGTGGAGGATAGCACCTCCCTCACCGATCCGGAGGAGATGCGTGGAAGGGCCAGGGCCTTCTATGCCAGTTTATTCTCCCTGGATCCAACTGAAGCCGACGCTTGCAGGGTGCTCTGGACCAAGCTCCCGACGGTCAGCACGGGTGACCGGGACCAGCTACAGCTGCCTCTCGCTCTGGCCGAGTTCTCGGAAGCTCGCTGTCTCACAGCCACCAACAAAACCCCGGGCATGGACAGGCTGACCGTGGAGTTCTACCGTGTGTTCTGGGACGTCCTCAGGCCAGACCTCGTCACCGTCTGGGCCGAGTCCATGGAGAGCAGGGTCATCCCTCTGTCATGCAGGCGAGTGGTGCTCCCCTTGCTGCCGAAGAAGGGGGGACCTCCGCGACCTTCAGAACTGGTGCCCCGTCTCACTCCTCAGCATGGACTACAAAGTCGTAGCAAAAGCCATCTTGCTGCGACTGCGGTCTGTGCTGGCGGACGTGGTCGACCCTGACCAGACCTACACCATCCCAGATCTGTATCTGGTCCAGGATCTCTTAAAACTAGGGTGTAGGGACGGTCTGTCATTCGCCCTCCCTTCCCTGGACCAGGAGAAAGTGTTCGACAGGGTGGACCACGGGTATCTCCTGGGCACTCTGCAGGCTTTCGGCTTCAGGCCCCGTTTTGTGGGTTTTCTCAGGGTGCTGTGCACCTTCGCGTTGTTTTGGTCAGGCTCAACTGGACCCTGACTGAGCCGGTCAGCTTCAGGAGGGAGTACGTCAGGGGTGTCCGCTGTCGGGCAGCTGTACCCTCTGTCGATTGAGCCCTTCCTTTGTCTCCTCCGTCGGAGGTTGATGGAGTTGGTGCTCCGAGAGCCAGAGCTGTGGCTGGTCCTGTCGCCGATGACGTGCTCCTTGTGTTCCAGGACCCGGGCAACCTGGTGCGGGTGGAGGCCTGCCAAGCCGTCTACTCAGTGGCCTCCTCCGCCCGGGTCAACTGGGTCAAGAGCTCTGGCCTGGTGGTAGGGGCCGGGTGGCAGGTGAGCTCCTTCCCACCCGCACTTCAGGCCATCAGGTGGAGCGCTGGTCCTCTGCTCTATCTTTGTGTCTTTCTATCCACCACGCATCCTTCTCCGCCAGAGAACTGGCAGGGTTTGGAGGCCAGGGTGGGTGAGCGGCTGCGGAGATGGACAGGACTGCTCCAGTGTCTCTCTCTGCAGGGGAGGGTGCTGGTGCTGAACCAACTGGTCTTGTCCATGCTCTAGCACCGGCTCAACACCATGAGCCCAGCCCTGGAGGTCCAGGCTGGACTCTAGAGGACAGCCCTGGAGTTCTTCTGGCCAGGACTGCACTGGGTCTCTGCAGGAGTCCTGTGTCTCCCCCTGGAGGGGGGGGCAGGTCCTGGTCTGCATGCACAGCCAGGTCCAGACCTTCCACCTCCAGGCCCTAAAGAGACTCCTCTATAGTGCAGGTAGTCTGGTGTGGCACAAGTTGGCGCACACATTCCTCCACCACCTCCGAGGGCTCCGATATAACCGGCAGCCCTTTTCATCCATCTGAGGGGCCTTCTGCGAGACCTCTCAGAGCTGCCGGCATTCTAACAGGAACTCCTCCAGACCTGGATGCTGTTCTCAGCGACCAGGTCCGTTGTGGCCACCAAGGGAGCAGACCTCCTCGCGGAGCCCCTGCTCCACAATCCAGCCTTGTGCGTGCAGGTGGCAGAATCTCCCTCGGTGCGCCGGAGGCTGATCCTGGCAGAAACCACCAAGGTCGGAGACCTTCCGGACTACGACAGGGGGACTGGGTGGATCCCTGAGCGCTCGCTCAGCGTATGGGGCTCTCCACCCCCTGAACACCCCCTGTGCCTACTCCAGGAGGTGAAGGTGGCTTTGTCGCAGCCCACTCTCGACTTCCTGCAGCGAGCCCTGCGAGAGGGTATGCCCCCCTCCCCACTGCAAACCCTCCTTTTTTTTTCTCGGGCCCCTAGTCCGCGGGCCCCCTGGCTTCCACATCCCTGGACCCCCAGTCGGCTGCAGGATCTGCAGCTGGTCTGCTTTCGAACAGCGCCTAGGGACCATCTGTACACGCTCATGCTCCACACATTGCATTGCCTCACCCTCGTGTCCCGCCCCGACACCAAGTGGCGGGACTAACTAAGACCTGTCGAGGGTGGGGAACCCCAATGGGCCAGCGTGTATTCCACCTTAATCCCGCGGCCCACCAGGGACATAAGTTGACGGCTCCTCCATGGAGCCGTGAACACGGGCGTGTACCTGGTGCGGGTCACCCCCCATCCCAGACACCTGCCCCTTTTGCAGCGTGAGGGAAAACCTGGTGCACGCATATCTAGAATGCGCGCACCTGGCACACGTGTTTCTATCCCCTTTTCCGGCTCCTCCAGAACATCTTGCTCAGGTTCTGGCTGCACTTTTCCCCACACCTTTTCATTTATGCACACCCTGTCCGTGGCCCCACAAAGTCGCGAGAACTCCTCATCAACCTCCTCCCAGCCCTGGCGAAAGCTGCTATATGTAATACCAGGAGGAGGATGCTGGACGAGGGGGGGTGCTCTGCGACTGTGGGGCCTACTTCCATTCCTCCTTAGTTTCACATATCCGGGCAGAGTTCCTTTGGGCAGCATCCACTGGCTCCATCGACAGCTTCAAGGAGCAGTGGGCACGGTCTGGGGTTCTCTAGTCCATGTCCCCACCTGGTTCCCTCGTTTTAAACCTTTGACCCGCACCCCCAATTGTGTTTTTCATTATTTGTCCCCTGGAATCAGTTGATCCCTAGGTCTAGTTGTCCCTCCCGCAAGGCTGGGGGAGGGTCTTTTAGAAGCAGGTGGCCTGATGCCCGCCTGCTGGGGTTTCAAATAGTGCCCCACTACATTCAGGAATGCAGGTTTGTTTTTCCAGTGCCTGAGTTCCTATGTTAGACACCTGTAGCACTGGTATCAGGACCCTCTGAAACAGACACATCTTGTTGCTCCCCTTCGGTGGTTTGCGCAGCGGGATCGGCAGCCCCAGGGCATTCTTTGGGCTCCTCTGGTGATGACTCATTGGCCTGCTGCGCAAGCTAAACTTCCTCAGTGGAGGGAAGTTCTTCTCCTTTGACCTGCATTTCAGCGGTGCAACGTGGAGCTGGCATCTCTTTCGCTATGTCGGCTTTCTCCTGGGGAGCTGCTTGTTCTTTAGGAACACACTCAGCTGTTTGTCCTCCTCCTCTTTGGCCTCTTTTTCCTGTTATTTGGGGGCCTTTTCCTCTATTTTGGTCCCATCCCCATTTGCCATAGAGACCTTGGCTGGGGATTTCAAGTTCTCGGCAGCAGCCAAAACGTCTGCTTGCAGTTGCTTGGATGAATCCATGGGTTCCTCTGGGTGGGTCTCGGGAGCCTTTTCAGGAACTTTGTTGAAAGCTTTGGCACCCTCCAACCTATCATTCTGGTCCACGTACTTCTTCTTAGGAAAAGATGACAGGTAATAGGCAGAGGCCTTGTGTTTCTGCCTGATGATGACGACTGCACATACAATGAAGAGCAGCAGAAAGACTAAGGACCCTACCACAATGATTATCAGCATGTATTCTTTGAAGATATTCACAACCCGGTCGAAGATGCTGATTCAATGTTGAGGTGCCGTTGCAGCCTGGGCATATCTTATAACAGAAAGTGTGTTTACAAGAGATAACACACCAGTACACCCCGAGAAACTGAGAAATAATTCCCACGCACTTATTTTATGGGGAAGAAGCATATATTGCGATCCCCTGTTGATTACAACTCTTCCCATATGCTGCAAACTCCTTTACCAAGCAGAAGCCAGGCTGTTTAAATAGCTGGGTGTGGTGGAAAGTAACTAAGTAGAAATACTTAGTTACACTACTCAAGTACATTTTTTTGGTATTTGTACTTTACTCAAGTAATTTATTTTTGTGATACTTTGGCTTTTACTCAAGTAGGTTTTTGTAGAATATATTGTACTTTTTACTCCACTGCGATTTCTGGAAGCGCTTAGTTACTCACTACTTTCAGCACCCCACTGACAGTTGCGCAAGCCAGCATTCTGATTTGCTAAAACACAGCCACATTTGCTAAAAATGATTTGCTAAAAATGTCACATGGGTGACATTTAGAGGGGGCTAGGTACCGAGTTTGAACCCCTGGATTTCATACTTGAGATCTGCTTAAAGCTGCATGCCCTGGCTCCAAAGGCAGCTCTTAACTGCAATAGAGTTTGAGTGCTTGCAGCTTCGCCTTTGGGGCAGGGAGTTTGTTGTAAAAAAAAGGGAGGCAGGTGATTAAGAATAACAAAAGAGGGGAGTGGGAAAACCAAAACCTTGAGGGGAGTGGGAAAGTCGGATACCGGGAAGAAATGCAGAGAGGAACGAGCAAGAAAGGAGGACCCCTGTTTCAAATGGAGAAGATAGGGCGATCAACTGGTTACCTGAGGTGTTTGTACACTAATGCGAGAAGCCTGGGCAACAAACAGGAAGAACTGGAGGCCCTGGCCCAGTCCGAGAAATATGATTTAATTGGGATAACAGAGACTTGGTGGGATGACTCGCATGACTGGAGCGCTGTCATGGAAGGGTATAGACTGTTCAGGAAGAACAGGCAGGGGAGAAAAGGAGGAGGAGTTGCACTATATGTAAGAGAGCACTATGATTGCTCTGAACTCCAGTATAAAGAGGGAGAAAACCTGTTGAGAGTCTATGGGTTAAGTTTAAAGGAGCAAACAACAGCAGTGATGTTGTGGTTGGTGTCTGCTACAGGCCACCGAATCAGGTGGATGAGGTAGATGAGGCTTTCTTCGGACAACTGAGAGAAGCTTCCGGATCGCAGGCCCTGGTTCTCGTGGGGACTTTAATCACCCTGACATCTGTTGGGAAACCAATACGGCAGTACACAGGCAATCCAGGAAGTTTTTGGAGAATGTTGGGGATAACTTCTGACACAAGTGCTGAAGGATCCGACCAGGGGCCGTGCGCAGCTTGACCTTCTGCTCACAAACAGGAGGAACTAATAGGGAAGTGGAGGTAGGTGACAACCTGGGAAGCAGTGATCATGAGATGGTAGATTTCAGGATCCTGACCAAAGGAAGAAAAGAGAGTAGTAAAATACACACCTTGGACTTCAAAAAGCAGATTTTGACTCCCAGAGATCTGATGGGCAGAATCCTGGGATGCTAACATGAAGGGGAAAGGAGTCCAGACAGCTGGCAGTATTTTAAAGAAGCCTTATTGAAGGCACAGAAAGAAACCATCCCGACACGAAGCAAGAGAGGCAAACATGGTAGGAGACCGGATTGGCTTACGGGGAAATCCTTGGTGAACTTAAGCACAAAAAGGAAGCTTACAAAAAGTGGAAACTTGACAAATGACCAGGAGGGGTTTAAATGTATAGCCTGAGAATGCCGGGGTTATCAGGAAGGCGAAAGCGCAAATGGAATTGCGACTGGCTAAGGATGTGAAGGATAACAAGAAAGGTTTCTACAGGCATGTTAACAAGAAGAAGGTGATCAGAGAGGGTGTGCGGCCCCTACTGGATGAAGGAGGTAACCTAGTGACAGATGATGGGAAAAGCTGAAGTACTCAATGCTTTCTTTGCCTCTGTATTCACGGACAAGGTCGGCTCCTGGACTTCTGTGCTAAGTGACTCAAGATGGGATGAAGATGGACAGCCCGTGGTGGGTAAAGAACAGGTTAGGAACTATTTAGAAAAGCTAA
Source organism: Rafetus swinhoei (assembly GCA_019425775.1). Lineage (NCBI taxonomy): Eukaryota > Metazoa > Chordata > Testudines > Trionychidae > Rafetus > Rafetus swinhoei. The sequence continues at coordinate 2,068,410 of JAFJHL010000492.1, read as the reverse complement.
ACGTACACAAATCCATGGGTCCGGACTTAATGCATCCGAGGGTACTGAGGGAGTTGGCAAATGTCATTGAGGAGCCTTTGGCCATTATCTTTGAAAAGTCGTGGAGATCGGGAGAAATCCCGGATGATTGGAAAAAGGCAAATGTAGTGCCCATCTTCAAAAAAGGGAAGAAGGACGATCCAGGGAACTATAGGCCGGTCAGTCTTACCTCGGTTCCTGAAAAATCATGGAAGGGATCCTTAAGGAATCCATTTTGAGGCACTTGGAAGAGAGGAAAGTGATTAGAATAGTCAGCATGGATTCACAAAGGGCAAGTCGTGCCTGACCAATCTGATCAGCTTCTATGATGAGGTAACTGGCTCTGTGGATGGGAAAGTCAGTGGATGTGATATACCTTGACTTTAGCAAGGCTTTTGATACGGTCTCCACAATATTCTTGCCAGCAAGTTAAGGGAATGCGGATTGGATAAATGGACAGTAAGATGGATAGAAAATGGCTAGAAGGCCCCAGCGGGTAGTGATCAACGGCTCGATTTCAGGTTGGCGGTCGGTTTCTAGCGGAGTGCCCAAGGTTCGGTTCTAGGACCGGTTTTGTTCAATATCTTTATTAATGACCTGGATGAGGGGATGGATTGCACCTCAGCAAGTTTGGATGACACTAAGCTAGGGGAGAGGTAGATACGCTTGAGGGCAGAGATAGGGTCCAGAGTGACTTAGACAAATTGGAGGATTGGGCCAAAAGAAATCTGATGAAGTTCAACAAGGACAAGTGCAGAGTCCTGCACTTGGGACGGAAGAATCCAAGCACAGTTACAAGCTGGGGACCAACCAGTTAAGTAGTAGTTCTGCAGAAAAGGACCTGGGGTTACAGGATGAGAAGCTGGATATGAGTCAACAGTGTGCCCTTGTAGCCAAGAAGGCTAATGGCATATTAGGTTGCATTAAGAGGAGCATTGCCAGCAGATCCAGAGATGTCATTATTCCCTTTATTCGGCTCTGGTGAGGCCACATCTGGAGTATTGTGTCCAGTTCTGGGCCCCCACTACAAAAAGGATGTGGATTGGAGAGGGTCCAGCGGAGGGCAACCAAAATGATTAGGGGGCTGGAGCATATGACTTATGAGGAGAGGCTGAGGGAGTTGGGTCTGTTTAGTCTGCAGAAGCGAAGTGTGAGGGGGCATTTGATAGCAGCCTTCAACTTCCTGAAGGGAGGTTCCAAAGAGGATGGAGAGAGGCTGTTCTCAGTAGTGACAGATGGCAGAACAAGGAGCAATGGTCTCAAGTTGTGGTGGGAGAGGTCCAGGTTGGATATTAGGAAAAACTATTTCACTAGGAGGGTAGTGAAGCACTGGAATGGGTTACCTAGGGAAGTAGTGGAATCTCCATCCCTGGAGGTGTTTAAGTCTCGGCTTGACCAAGCCCTGGCTGGGTTGATTTAGTTGGGATTGGTCCTGCCTAGAGCAGGGGGTTGTGGACTTGATGACCTTCTGAGGTCTCTTCCAGCTCTATGATTCTATGATTCTATGAAAAGAGTGGTCATTCAAGTAATTAAGGGATCCTTAGATCTCATGAAAACATTGCCAGGTACTTAAAAGCTGGGAGGAGGTGAAAGGAGTAGCAATGAGTGTTGTGCTGCTGGGATTTGCATTTGGACCAGAACTGTTAAACTTCTAAATGTTCTTGATAAGGGGGTAAGTGGTGAGATGGCAAAATTTGCAGATACTACAAAATTACTCAAAATAGTTAAGTCCAAAGCTGGCTGCAAAGAGTTACAAAGGGATCTCACAACACTAGGTAATTGGGCAACACAGCAGATAGAATTCAGTGTTGATAAGTGCATATTGCACATGGAAAAGTATAATCCCAACTATGCACACAAAATGATGGGATCTAAAATAGCTGTTACCATCAAGAAAGAGACCTTGGAATCATTGTGGATAGTTCCCTGAAAACATCTGCTCAATGTGCAGTTCTAAAAACTAAAAAGCTAACAGAATATTGGGAATCATTAGGAAAGGAATAGATAAGACAGAAAATATCATATTGCCTCTATATAAAGTAATGGCATGCCCACATCTTGAATACTGTATGCAGATCTGGTCACCCCATCTAAAAAAAGACAGATTCGATTTGGAAAAGGCACAGAAAGGGTAACAGAAATGATTAGGGGTAAGGAACAGCATCCATATGAGGAGAGAGATTAACAAGACTGGGACTTTTCAGCTTGGAAAGTAAATGACTAAAGGATGGGGGGATATATTAGAGATGTAGAAAAATCACAAATGATGTGGAAAAAATAGAATAAAGAAATGTTATTTACTCCGTCACTAACATAACCCAAGAATTAAATTAAATTTATAGACAGCAGATTTATACCAAATTATTTCGTCACAGTCAACCTGTGGAGCTCTTTGTCAGGAGATGGTGGAAAGGCCCAAACTGTAACAGGGCTCCAAGAAGAAGAAAATAAGTTCAAGGTGGGGGGGGGGGGGGGTCCATCAATGGCTACTAGCCAGAATGGGTAGGAATAGTTTCCCTAGACTCTCTTTGCCAGAAGCTGGGACTGGGCAATAGGGGATGGCTCATTTGACGATTGCCTCTTCTGTTGATGCCTTCTGAAGCATCTAGCATTGGCCACTGTTGGAAGAAAGGATACTGGGCTAGATGGACCATTGGTCTGACCCATTAAGACTATTCTAATGTTCTTATATAGCACCCACATGTATCCGCACTCTGAGGTAACCCACTAGACCCCACTCCCCTTCCAGAGCTGAGATAGTCTCTCTCTCTCCGCAGTTAGTAAGAAAGTGTCGGGACTCCTGGGCTCTAAGACCATATATTAAAATTTTAAGGCTAACCAGTGAAGTGACTTGCCACAAGATGTCAGAACATGTTAATATTAGAATTGAGTGGATCTAATATTTATTTAAATTTTCTTTCGTTTATATAGGAATTTGATACAGGGCTCCTGTCAGCTAATTGCTAAGTAAAAAAAAAAAACCCTAGAATTTTCCAGTGCATTCATATTCCTAGAAAGAGGTGATATGTGTGTGTAGGGAGGGCAAATGGAATCAGTCCCCCCCTCCCATTTGCTGCTTGGCTTCTACTGAGCATGCTCAGTAAAACTGCTGACGCTGCTGTCCTCAACTGCCCCTCCATGCTCTCCCCAATCAGGGCATGCACAGGTCCCCCCCCCAAAAAAATGCGAAATGGCACCTCTGCACATGTGCAAAGCATCCAATCGTCGTGCAGTGACGATTTTTTTAAAGCCAATCAACAAGCACAATGACCCTGCCAACAAAGAAGCCTTTTAATAGATGCATCAATAACTTTTCATTCAAAAACAGTATCTATGCAGGTGTGGAGAGCCCCAAGCCTCGTGGGTTGGATCCAGCGTGTGTGGGAGAAGAAACACAGCACTGCGTGCTGCTGCTCACCATCCCCCTGGCTGGGAGTATGCGGTGCTGGAAACTGCTCATGGGAGGGTTTCCCTGCTGCTCCCGTTGGCCAGATTTCTGCTAAAGGGAGCAGTGGGGAGTGCAGAGCTAGGTAAGCACCCCCCCCCCACTCCCCTAATAGCCAGTCCCCGCACCTGCATCCTTCTCCCACGCCCCCCTCCCTCCCAGCTCTCCCGGCCCCGGTTGGCTCCTGCACCCTCCCACCCTTCCTGACACCCCGCCCCTCAGCCTTCTCCTGCACCGCCCTCCCAGCCCATTCGCTCCAGCACCCAACCTCTTGCCCAGACCCCAACCCTCATCCCATCCCTATCCCACTCCTTGGTAGCCCCCTCCCCGTACACTCAACCCCTCATTTTGGTTTCACCCCAGAGCCTGGGGGCGCTCACAAAATCTACTAACCCTGGGACCCAAAAAGAGTTAATCTGGCCTGTAGGAAGCCCTGAAGCTTGGTATTCCCCATATCCTTTCTCCCCCCTCCCCCGGGGCTGGAGTGCCAGGGAAGCGAGGGTATCTCAGTTGGGGGCCACATCAGTGATGGTTGGGGTTTTTTTTGGGAGGGTGCCTCTGACTTGTTGGCCCCTGACTGATTTTTCTGTAGATCTGTTGAATTTCACAAAATTGCACAGATATCAGACTTGAGTACTGTCATGACCAGGAGGGATGGCCATCAGCCTTGGGACTAAGGGGTTAACTGTACCTAGGCAGGTAGCAGTCAGCCAATAGAAATGAAGATAGGGATTTCAAACTGGGACAAAGGAATTTTGGGGTTTTCCCTCCTTTGTGTCTAAGCCAGTTTTTGCTCTCTAGATACTGAGGGAGACAGAAGACATGTCTCTCTCCAGGAAAAAGACTCTTCATAATGTGTAAGTAGGGTAAAGTCTTGATAAATCTGTCAGGTTTTATTGTTTTCTGGATCTGATGTCTGTGCTGTTAGAAATGGTTTTTCTTCTCTTTTGTAACTAAGTTTTTGGCCCATGGGGGAATCCTCCATGAGTATATTAATTGGTGGCTCTTACCATCTAGCCATTCCAACTATGCTTGTAACTGGGGTATTGTTTTAATAATAAAAGTTCTTTATTTTTTTTTTTTTTAATTAACCTGGTATTGGTTCATTTCTGTGTCCTGGAAAATCTGTCTGTGGGATCTGCATGCCTCTGACGAGGGGACAGCAATCATAGTCTGCAGCTTGTATTTTGTCTTTTCTTTTGAAGCTCTTTGGAGAGAAGAGCTTGGGGTGCCCTGGGGTTGGTTTCAAGTGTCCACCCCTGTTTGTGGGCTCAAAAGCACTTGATGATGGCAGTGGATTTTTATCCCCCAAATCCGGATATTAGGATTTGGGGGGGGAGTTTTTGTACCAAAGCCTGTAGAGATCAGGTTTTGGGTTGCTTTTGCAGGCCCCCCACTTCTGCATTTGTTGCGCCAGATTGGGGAATAGCCTTGACAAATACCACCTACCAAAATACCACTGTTGTGCCTGCCACTTAGTTTCATCTGTAGATAAAAACCTAGTTTCATCTGTAGATGTGGTACAGACTGAATCAAATGACACCTACAAAAAGCTGGCCAGGTCTACTTTTGCCAAATGCCAAGCACTATGGAATAAAACTGAACACTCAATTACTGGAGTAGAAATGGAAGCAAAATGCAAGCTACAGTTCATTTGGCCAAACCAGACAAGATGGAACTCTATGTTACAGAAGCAGACTGTAAGGGACTCCAAGAAGATCTCACCAAACTGAGTGATTGGGCAACAAAATGGCAAATGAAATTTAATGTGGATAAGTGTAAAGTAATGCACATCGGGAAAAATAACCCCAACTATACATACAGTATGATGGGGCTAATTTGGCTATGACAAATCAGGAAAGAGATCTTGGAGTTATCGTGGACAGTTCTCTGAAAACTTCCACACAGTGTGCAGCGCGGTCAAAAAGGCAAATAGGATGCTAGGTATTATTAAGAAAGGGATAGAAAATAAGACCCAGAATATCTTACTGCCCTGTATAAAACTATGGTACGCCCACATCTTGAATACTGTGTACAGATGTGGCCTCCTCACCTCAAAAAGATATTTTGGCCTTGGAAAGGGTTCAGAAAAGGGCAACTAAAATGATTAGGGGTTTGGAACGGGTCCCATATGAGGAGAGGTTAAAGCGACTGGGACTTTTCAGTTTAGAAAAGAGGAGACTGAGGGGATATGATAGAGGTGTATAAAATCATGAGTGGTGGAGAGGGCCAATAAAGAAAAGTTATTTATTAGTTCCATAATAGAAGAACTAGAGGACACCAAATGAAATTAATGGGTAGCAGGTTTAAAACTAATAAAAGAAAGTTCTTCTTCACACAGCGTGTAGTCAGCATGTGGAACTCCTTGCCAGAGGAGGCTGTGAAGGCTAGGACTATAACAGAGTTTAAAGAGAAGCTAGATAATTTCATGGAGGTTAGGTCCATAAAAGGCTATTAGCCAGGGGATAAAATGGTGTCCCTGGCCTCTGTTTGTCAGAGGCTGGAGAGGATGGCAGGGAGACAAATCGCTTGATCATTGTCTTGGTCCACCTCTGGGGCACCTGGTGCTGGCCACTGTCGGCAGACAGGATACTGGGCTAGATGGACCTTTGGTCTGACCCGCTACGGCCGTTCTTATGTTCTTATGTTCATGGCTGTGGAGAGAAATCTGCACATACTGAATGAACAAGGAGAAGGGGCCATCAGAAATGTGTTTCATGCACTCAAAATTAACATGTAAGTAGTGATTCTTTGTTTTATACATTTCTTTTTGTTAAAAACCCCCTGATCATTCTGTATTTAACTTAATTGAAAATGTCTATTAACTATTCTACAGGCTGAATCCAGCAGAGCTGGCCCTCTTGGCAGAATATGCCATGGTCTTGAACCCAGTGGCAAAGGCGCTAAATATTCTCCAAGCAGAGACCAGTGCACAAATGGGATGGCTGCTTCTTACACTATACCAGCTGGATTCAAAACTGCAAAGGCTCAAAATTCACACTTGTGAATGTGGGCAAAATAAATACCTTTCTGTAATTTAACTCCTGTATTTAATTTGGTCACTCTTCAGCTTTATAAATTAAGGCTGTGACTACATTTACATTCCAGATTTGAAATATAAATGTATAGTATGTGTGTGTATATAGTATATACTGAATATAATATATTGTGGCAGCCTGAGAACAGGGAGCTGCCAAAGCCTCATGGAGGGCAGAGATGCGGGGACTATTTGATGTCTGGGAGGTGGGCGTTAGCCCGCCCACTTCTAAAGGACCTTCCCCCAGCCTACAGGGAGGGTCCACAGAGCCCAGGAAACCAACTGATTACGTGGGACAAATAATGAGAAAACAGGGATGGGTGTGAAGGTCAAAGGGCTAAAACGAGGGAACCGGATGGGGATACCGAGCAGAGAACCCCGGACAGGACCCACTGCCCCTCACAGGTTTCGAGAGAGCCAGTGAACGCCGCCCATTGGAACTCTGCCCGGATACATGAGCGGATACAGGAACAGAAATAGGCCCCACAGTCACAGGCCCCTCCCCCGGCCAACCTCTTCTCCCTGGTTTTATAGATTGCCAGTTTGGCCATAGCCAGGAGGAGGTTGACCAGGAGGTCCCACGACTTTGTGGGGGCACGGATGGGATGTGCGTAAATTAACAAGTGGAGGGAAAAAGTGCAGCCAGAACCTCAACAGGAGGTTCTGGAGGAGCCGAAAGAGGGGCTGTAACCTGGCGCACTCGAGGTAGATGTGAGCCAGGGTCTCCCTCACGCCACAGAAAAGGCACGTTTCGGGGGTGGAGGTGAACCGCGCTAAGTACACGCCTGTGCTCACCACGCTGTGCAGGATTCTCCAGCCGATGTCCCCGGTGGGCCATGGGACCAAGGTCAAATAAAAGGTGGCCCACCGGGGCTCCCCACCCTGTATTGGTGGTAGGAGGTCCCACCACTTGGTGTCTGGGAGGGACACGAGGGTGGGGAAGTGGAGCATGTGAAGCACGAGCGTCTACAGGTGACTCTGATGCGGTTCAGAAGGGGACTGGCTGCAGTGAGTGCAGCCGGCTCGGGTGACGAGGGGGAAGCGGTCGGGAAGGTACGTGGGGCTCGGGGCCGATGGAGAGATCGGGAGAGCCGGGGGTAAGGGGTGGGTGGGGGGGCACCGTCTCACAGGACTTTGCCACCCAGTGCTCGGGTGTACCTAAACAAAGCGTCCTTCACCTACTGAAGTACGCGCCGGGGAGTACGTAGGGTGGAGAGCCCCATGCACTGGGCGAGTGCCCGAGGATCCACCCAGTCTCCCCGGTTGTAGTCCAGGAGGTCTCCGACTCTGGTGACTTCTGCCAGGACCAACCTGTGGCGCACCAAGTGGGACTCCGCTGCCTGCACATGTAGATGGGGATTGTGTAGCAGGGGCTCCGCGAGGAGGGCTGCCCCCACGGTGGCTCCCAAAGACCTGGTCGCCGCAAGCAGGTTCCAGGTCCGGAGGAGGTCCTGGTAGAAGGCTGGCAGCCCCGAGAGGTCTCGCGGAAGACCTCTCAGATAAAGGAGCTGCCGGTCATATAGGAGCTGTGACAGGGTCAGGCCAGGGAGCGGCTGCAGAGAGGGGAAAAGGCAGCCCAAAAGGGAAAAACCCCTGTGAGAGAAGCAGAGAACTGCAGCCCAATTAGATGCAGCTGGGAGGAGCTGGCTCAGGCTAATTGGGGCCAGCTGACTTCTCTGCTGTCTGTCTGAGGGCCTTTAAAAGCCTCAGCAGTTGGAGGCTGGAGGAGAGGAGAGGACAAAAGGAAGGTGGTGGAGAGGCAGAGAGGAAGAAACCAGAGAGAACAATTTTGACCAGCATTAGGTAAAGGCAGCTAAGGAGGAGCCTGTGGGCACGTGGCCCGGGCTCCCTACCATTGAGACCGCTGCAAAACCCTAACTGGGGGCTAAGGAGGAGGCCTCCCCAGTAGTGGCTTGGGGAAGAGGGGCCCTTGCCACGTGGTGTCAGGAGTGGGATCGTGGTGTGAGGCCTCACAGCAACCCAAATCTAGCCAAGTTGACCCCTCGCAAAGCAAAAGTACCCATGGAGGACCTGGTAAAGCACTGGTGCAGGCCACGGCTGCCCAACAAGAGGCTACTCGGGTGCAAGCAGCTGCCCAGCGAGTCGGTGCGGATCCAACAAGAAACCAACCAGTTGTTGATGAGCCAGGTAGCCCAGGACAGGGCCACCCTGCAGGAGGTGGTGAACCAGCTGAAAGCCCTGACAGTCCAGATGCGTGATCAAGATGCGGCCCGACCCTTACGGGCCAATTTCTACTTACAGAAAATGACAAAAGACGATGAGGTTGAGGCCTATCTCTTGGCCTTGAAGGACAGCTTTGCGGGAGGCCTGGCCTCAAGCTCAGTGGGCCAGCATTTTGGCCCCTTTTCTGAGCGGGAAGCCCAGAAGGCATACCTTGACATGGCAGAGGAAGCTGCATCCGACTACCCCCAGCTGAAAGCTGAGATCATGGCACGGGCTGGGGTCACGGTCACAGTGAGCCCAGAGATTTCACGACTGGCGATATCGAGATGACCAGGGCCCCAGAACTCAGTTGTTTGATCTGGTCCATCTGGCCCGGAAGTGGCTGCGGCCCGACATCCACAGCCCGAAAAAGATTATCGAGGTGATCGTTCTTGGACCGGTACATGAGGGTTTACCCCAGACCTTCGGGAATGGGTGGGCCAGAATGACCCCACCGTTTGATGAGCTTGTGGCTCGTTGAGAGATGATTGACAGCTAAGGGACTTTCCCGCAGCCCCAGAGTCGGCGCAGCAGAGCAGAAGGTCCGCCTTCACCCCAAGGACCCGTGCCTGAAGTTTCTGACCGAGTCCAGACAGGAAGAAAGGAGGCGGAAGAGCGACGGGACGGGCAAAAGACCTTGGGGTCTGGACAGGAGAGGGCCAGGGATCAAGACCCAACAGCCCAAAAAGAAAGGGCTGTCCCGCCCAGGTTATAGGTGTTATGCCTGCGGGGAGATAGGGCATATTGCGGTTCAGTGCCCTAACATAGACGAGCCTATGCAATGTGACCTGGGAACCTACAAAGTGTCCTAGTCAACCTCGTTGGGGTAGCAGTGGGCCCCCATCAGTATACCCAGCCCGTGAAAATGAATGGGGTAGAAACCACTGCCTTAGTAGATTCGGGAGTGCAGTTACGTTGGTCTCAGGGAAGCTAGTGGGGCAAGATCAGCTGACTCAAGCCAAGTACACTGGGGTATCTTGTGTACGGGGATACTAATTATTACCCCACCATCCCTGTGGAGATAGAAGTACAAGGGCGGGTTACAGAGGTAACTGTGGGGGTGGTCCCAAGGCTCCCCTACCCGGTGGTCATTGGACGAGACTTCCCCGGGTTTAGTGACCTGCTACCACGGGACTGGGGGGAGGAGGATAGCTCCCTCCCGGCCTTCCATGAGTTTTCCCAGGACCTGTTCTCGATGCCTGGGAACCCCGGAAAACCCGACGGGAGAGGAGGGCCGCAAAAAATTGGGGACCAGGATCTTGACCCAAGGTCGGAAGCAGGCACTGGTAGAGGAGGCCTACCCAACTACTAGAGCAGAAGCCCGGGACAGGATGAGCCTGAAGCAGGACCCAGCTCATCAGGGGAGGAAAGGGGGCTAGGTTCCCTGGAGCCTGAGCAGGTGAGATCCCCAAGTGAGACCTTTGGGCAGGATCAAGCCAATGATCCAATATATCAGAATATCCGTAAGGAGGTGGTTGAAGTTAATGGGGTCCCAGTGGAGGGGAGGAACAAGGGCACGGGGCCCTACTATATAATCAAGGGGGAGCTTCTATATAGGGTAGCTCATATACAGGGCCAAGAGGTGGAACAACTCTTGGTACCCCAAAAGCACCGGAGGGCAGTACTGGAATTGGCACACAGTCATCTATTTGGAGGACATCTAGGGGTGGATAAGACCCTGGACCGCATTCTTCGGAGGTTCTTTTGGCCTGGGATCTATGTAGAAGTCCAGAGGTATTGTGCTTCCTGCCCGGAGTGCCAACTACATGGGCCCGACCACACCTGAGGGCCCCATTAGTACCCCTACCAATCATTGAAATCCCCTTTGACGGATTGCTATGGACATAGTTGGCCCACTAGAGAAGTCTGCCCGGGGCCACCAGAGCATACTAGTTGTAGTGGACTATGCTACTCGATACCCAGAGGCAGTGCCCCTACGCAACACCCTATCCAAGACCATCGCTAAGGAACTAATTCAAATCTTTTCTAGGGTAGGGATTCCTAAAGAAATCCTAACGGACCAAGGGACCCCCTTTGTGTCCAAGCTTATGAAAGACTTGTGTACCTTGCTCCGCATACGGGCCCTGCGGACCTCGGTATACCATCCTCAAACCGACGGTCTAGTTGAACGGTTTAACAAGACCCTAAAAAGTATGCTTAAGAAAGTAGTAAGCCGGGATGGCAAAGATTGGGATATGCTACTGCCCTACCTCATGTTCGCGGTAAGGAAGTTCCCCAAGCTTCGACTGGCTTCTCCCCATTTGAACTTTTGTATGGGCGTAACCCACGGGGCATACTAGACCTTGCTAAAGAGGCCTGGGAGGAACAACCCAACCTGGGGAGAAATGTAGTTGATCATGTGCTCCAAATGAGGACAGGATTGCCAGAGTCACCCCCATAGTGCGGAGCACCTAGAAAAGGCACAGGAAGCCCAACAGGTCTATTACAACCGAGCAACCTCCCGGAAGTTCCAGGTGGGAGACCGGGTGATGGTGCTAGTGCCGGCGGCGGAGAGTAAGCTCCTAGCCCAATGGCAGGGCCATATGAAATAATAGAAGCAGTGGGAGAGGTAAACTATAAGGTTCGCCAGCCTGGCGGCGAAAGCCTGAGCAAGTATATCACGTCAACCTGCTGAAACCCTGGCGAGACAGAGAAGTGGCCTTGGTTGTGCTGGGGCCACCACCCCAGGAAAACCCACCAAGGCAGGTGGGAATATCTCCTGAGCTGACTCGGACCAACAGGCGAAGCAGCCGACATGATTGAGCGGAATCGGGATGTGTTTTCGACAGAACCGGGTAGAACTACGGAGGTTTACCATGACATCATCACAGACCCCAGGGTGAAGGTGCACGTTAAGCCATACCGGATACCTGAGGCAAAACGAAAAGAGGTCCAAGCTGAAGTTGAAAAAATGCTGAAGCTCGGAGTCATTGAAGAGTCCCATAGCCAGTGGTCTAGCCCTATTGTTATGGTGCCCAAGCCAGATGGAAGCCTACGCTTTTGCAATGACTTTGAAAGTTAAGCGAAGTATCCAAATTCGATGCCTATCCCATGCCAAGGGTGGATGAACTCATTGACCAACTGGGCAAGGCCGATTTCTATCCACCCTTGATTTGACCAAGGGTACTGGCAGATCCCCTAGCACCAGGGGCCAAAGAAAGACAGCCTTTTCGACTCAGAGGGTCTCTTTCAATACACGGTCCTCCCTTTTGGTTTGCATGGGGCTCCTGCAACGTTTCAAAGGCTCATGGACAAGCTGTTGCGGCCCCATGCCAAATGCGCAGCTGCCTATTTGGATGATGTTGTTGTCCACAGTCCTGACTGGGACACACACATTGAAAAAGTAGAGGCAGTATTGGAGACATTAAGGAGAGCGGGACTTACGGCGAACCCTGCAAAGTGTACGATTGGGCTGGAGGCCAAATATCTCGGGTATATCGTGGGAAGGGGATAGTGAGGCCCCAGCTCAACAAAGTGGATGCAATACAGAATTGGCCCCGACCAACCCAGAAAAAGCAGGTCAGGGCATTCTTAGGGTTGGTTGGATATTACCGCAGATTCATCCCCAACTTTGCCTCCAGGGCCTGCCCTCTGACCAACCTGACTAGAGCACGTGGTCCCGACATTGTAAAGTGGACCATGGAGACGGAAGAAGCTTTTAAAGATCTCAAGAATGCCATCTGCGGTGATCCAGTTCTCATAGCCCTGATTTTAAGAAGGAGTTTATCTTGCAGACCGATGCCTCCGAGGTAGGACTGGGAGCGGTATTATCTCAAATGGTTGGAGAAGAGGAGCACCCAATCCTGTACCTCAGCAGGAAGCTTCTGCCGAGGGAACGAAACTACGCCGTGGTAGAAAGGGAATGTCTCGCGGTAAAGTGGGCCATGGAAAGCCTTCGCTACTACCTTCTTGGGCGGAAGTTTACCCTGGTCACTGATCATGCACCTCTGCAGTGGATGCACGAAACAAGGACAGAAATTCGAGGTTACCCGGTGGTTCCTGTCCCTGCAGCCCTTCCACTTCCATGTGCAACACAGATCAGGAACCCAGCATGGGAATGCAGACGGGTTGTCAAGGGTGCATTGTTGTCCGACCCAAGTAACCCAACCCCATGGGGTTGAGCAGAGGAGGGGGATGTGTGACAGGGTCAGGCCAGGGAGCTGCTGCAGAGAGGGAAAAGGCAGCCCAAAGGAAAAACCCCTGTGAGAGAAGCAGAGAACTGCAGCCCAATTAGATGCAGCTGGGAGGAGCTGGCTCAGGCTAATTGGGGCCAGCTGACTTCTCTGCTGTCTGGCTGAGGGCCTTTAAAAGCCTCAGCAGTTGGAGGCTGGAGAGGAGAGGAGAGGACAAAGGAAGGTGGTGGAGAGGCAGAGAGGAAGAAACCAGAGAGAACAATTTTGACCAGCATTAGGTAAAGGCAGCTAAGGAGGAGCCTGTGGGCACGTGGCCGGGCTCCCTACCATTGAGACCCGCTGCAAAACCCCTAACTGGGGGGGGCTAAGGGGAGGAGGCCTCCCCAGTAGTGGCTTGGGGAAGAGGGGCCCTTGCCACAGAGCCCTTAGAGGTGGCAAAGGAAAGCGTGCGCAAGCGTGCTCCACACTGGACTACCTGCATCAAATAGGAGTCTCTGCAGGGCCCAGAGGCGGAGGACATGAACCCGCGTGTGCAAACACGTCAGGCCCTGCCCTCCCTCCTCCAGGGGGCGATGGAGAACCCCTGCAGAGACCCAATGCAGTCCTGGCCAGATGAACCGCAACATGAGCTGCTGGATCTGATCCAGGCCAGGAGGCCTGGGACCAGGTGCTGAGGCGGTGCCAGAGCATGGACAGGACCAATTGGTTGAGTACCAGTACCCTCCCACGCAGGGAGAGGCACCGGAGCAGTCCCGTCCATCTCTGCAACCGCTCAACCACCCTGGCCTCTAAACCTTGCCAGTTCTCCGGCGGAGAGGGATGCGTGGCAGAAAGAAAAACGCCAAGACAGAGCAGCGGACCCGCGCTCCACCTGATGGCCTGAAGCGCGGGTGGGAGGGAGCCCGCCTGCCACCCAGCCCCTACCACCAGGTCAGAGCTCTTGACCCAGTTGACCCGGGCAGAGGAGGCCGCCAAGTAGACGGCTTGGCAAGCCTCCACCCACGCCAGGTCTCCCGGGTCCTCGACCATGAGGAGCACGTCGTCGGCATACGCCGACAGGACCAGCCTCGACTCCAGCTCACGGAGCACCAATCCCGTCAACCTCTTGCGAAAGAGACGGAAAAAGGGCTCTATGGCCAGAGCGTACAGCTGGCCTGACAGCGGACAGCCTTGACGTACTCCCCACCCGAAGCTGACCGGTGCGGTCAGGGTCCAGTTGAACTTGACCAAGCACTCTGCAGAGGAATACAGCACCTGGAGAAACCCCACAAAATGGGGCCCGAAGCCGAAGGCCTGCAGGGTGCCCAGGAGATACCCATGGTCCATCCTGATCCAAGGACAGGAGAGGGAACGACAGACCGTCCCTACACCCGAGCTCTAAGAGATCCCGGACCAGAAAAAGGTTGTCGAAGATGGTTCGGCCCGGGACGGTGTAGGTCTGGTCTGGATGGACCACGTCCGCCAGCACGGACTTCAACCTTAGGGAGATGGCTTTGGCAACGATTTTATAGTCCGTGCTGAGGAGCGAGACGGGACGCCAATTCCTCAGATCGCGGAGGTCCCCTTTCTTGGGCACCAAGGCGATCACGGCTCGTCTGCACAATAAAGGGAGGACCCCACTCTCCAAGGACTCTGCCCAGACACTAGCAAGGTCCGGGCCGAGGACGTGCCAGAACACGCCGTAGGACTCAACGGTCAGCCCGTCCATGCCCTGGGATTTATTGGTGGGCATGAGACGGAGGGCTTCCAAGAACTCAGCCAGAGAGAGAGGCAGCTCTAGCCGGTCCCGATCGCCCACGCTGACCGTCGGGAGTTGGTTCCAGAGAACCCTGCGGGCGTCGGCGTCGGTCGGATCCGGGGAGAAGAGAGAGGCGTAGAAGGCACGAGCCCTCACGCGCATCTCCACCGGATCCGTGAGGGTGCCATCCTCTGCCAGAAGGCAGACGATGTGCTTTTAGCCCCCTCTTTTCTCCAGGGCATAGAAGAAGCGGGAGCCTCGATCCATCTCCGAAGGAGATGGATACGAGAACGAACAAAGGCACCCGGGCTCGAAGGTCCTCGAGGCCGGAGTTCCTCCCGCTTCTCCCGGTACGCTCCGCAGAGGGGCGGATTCTCGGGGCCGGTGGCCAGCCTCCTCTCTAGCTCTAAAACCTCCCGTTCCAACTGCTCTATCACTGCATCCCTCCGCCAGCTGGCCCCCAGGGTGTAGTCACGGCAGAAGAGCCGCGTGCGCACCTTCCCCACATCCTACCACTGCCGCGCCGAGGGAAAGGCGCACCGCCGCCCGCGCCAGGCCAGCCAGAACTCCCAGAAGGATGCTACGAAGCCCACGTACTCCAGCAGGCTGTTATTGAAATGCCAATAGGCCGGCCCCGGCCTCTCCGAGGAAAGAGGCCTTCACGGCCACCGGTGGTGGTCCGAGAATGGGGCGGCGAATGCTGGAGAGTGGGCCCGGAAGAGATGATAACAAGACAGATAAACGCGGTCCAACTGGGAGTGGAAAGACCGACATAGGTAAACACCGTTTCCTCGCCCAGGTGGAGGTCTCGCCAGACGTCCACCAGGGAGTGATGGTCCGTGGCGGCCGGACACTGCTTGAGCCCCGTACGGTCCCGCTTCTCAAGGGTGCAGTTGAAGACCCCGCCCAGGACCAGGCACTCGCGAGGATCCAAAGTGCCGAGGAAGGCAGACGCCCGCTGATAGAAGCGGAGCCTCTCCGGGATGGATGACGGGGCGTGGATGTTGACAAGGTTTAATATCAGCCCTTCCATCCGAACCCGGAGATGCAGCAGGCGACCCTGCATGACCTCGGCGGTCCCCAGCACCTCGGGCTGCAGCTTCGGGGAGAACAGGGTAGCCACCCCGGCTTGAGCGGGCCGACAGGTGGCTGAAATAAACCCTGTCCCCACTCCAGCCGCCAGCTAGCCTTGGCGGCCAGAGCTGTGTGGGTCTCCTGTAGGAATATGACAGAGTTACCCCCTTCCGGAGGAAGGAGAGTACCTGACACCTACGGAGACCCGACCCGCAGCCCCGGGTGTTCAGAGTGGCAAAGATGAGCGGCGGCATTGAGAGGGCTGGGGAAGATCCTCATTGGCAGGAGTGCCAGCGACCCCCATTGGGCCCCACAGCAAACCGTGACCGTACCAAAAAGTGAGCAGGGCGTCATGGAAGCTATGGACCCGCTGGTAAGCCATGGCCTCCCGCCGTCTTCCAAGAAAGCACGCATCTTGCCCTTCAGCGCATCTGGCATCGGGGCCTCGAAAGCCTTGGGGTCAGACCCCTCCGTGAGCCCCGCGACCCATCGACACGGGGATGCAGGGCATCTGAGGTCCCTGCTAGGAGGACAGTGGCAGAGGGAGATCAGCCCCAGATGCGCTGGGAGCAGGAGAAACGAAAACCGCCTCCCAGGGGCCAACATCCTAACTAAACGTGGCAACCCCAGGGGCGGCAGTGACAGAGTAAGGGGAGGAAAAGAGTTCAGGGAGGGGGATCAGGAAAAGGAGCGAGACGAGGAAGGGGAGTAGGGTGAGGAAGAGGTGAAGGATTGGGGAAAAGACAAGGACGGGGGGGAGGAGGAAGAGGGGTGGGAAGCTCAATTGGGAGGGGGTTTGAACAGGGAGCAGGAGACGGAGGAGGGCGAGCAGCCTCAGCAGAGGAGGCACCAGGACGCGGTGCCTCCTCACAGGGCAGAGAATTGGTGACAACGGTAGGGGTAGTAATAGTCTCCCCAGTGCTGGGCTCCAGTGCCACAGAGAGTGCAACACCAGATGCCTCAGCGCCGGGGGTGACGGATATTAATGGGAGCTCCGGCCCGCTGAGAGCCTCAAGGGTTTCGGCGGCCGCGTCCGAAGTGCTGCCGATGGCCGGGCAGACGGTCGCACCCTGGGGCAACTCAGAGGCAGGGAGAAGGGATAGCAGCGAGTCGGAAGGGGAAGGAGAGGTCGGTTGTTGTCCCTCCAGGACCTGATGATCCCCCTCTGAGGCAGCCGGGGTCAGCCCCAAAGCCTCCACCTCCTGAGAGAGGAAGGCGAGCCCGCTGCCCGCCACCAGATGGTGATCTTTGTTGGTGGCAAGGTCAGCGGCTGCCCCCTCAGTGGAGGTGGGAACATCCTCCATGGACGCCCCCTCTTGCAGGGACTCAGGAAGGGAGGTGTTCACCTCTCCCACAACTGCCGCGGTCACCTCAACCACTTCATGGTGCTGTGAATTGTTCGCACGCTCAGAGGTTGGAATGGCTCCAGCGTCCACCCCAGTAGGTACAGGGAGGTTGTCCTCCCCCTGAGTGGGCGGGGTGGAACGCCGAGCGCGCTTTCGGTGCCTCCCCATCGCAAGCTCCCATCCCTCGGAGGAAGAGGGCAGGGCCTGAATGGAGGAAGAGCCAGGGGACAAGGGCAGCGTTGGGAGGGCAAGGATAGATGGGGGCTGGGCAGCAGGGAAAGGGATACCTCCCCCTGAGGTAGGTCCTGCCCGAGTCCCGTCACTGACCCCGCCGCCCTCTCCTCCGCGGGCCTGGCCTTGCCGCTTTTGGCAGTGGCAGCAACAGCACCGCCGCTCGTCTGGGCCCTGCGGAACCCAGCGGGATTGACGACGGTCACGGTCGGAGGAGGCGACCCCAGGGTCGGACCGTCAGGGCCACCGGCGATGGTAGGGCCGGTGCCCTCCCGGCGTCGGGGTCCCGGTGCCTCTCCAAACCGGGCCAGGGGACAGTCCTTCGGACGTGCCCGTCGCCCGACAGAGAAAACACCGGGCCTCCCCCATGGTGTAGTACACTCGGTACCGGGCCCCTTGATGGGGCACCAGAAGTGACCCTTCAAGGGCTTCTCTGCCACGTCCCGCCGGCAGTAGTTGGATTTGTACCTGCCGGCGGAAGGAAAGGACGTGGCAAAGGGTAGGATCTTTGCAGCCCAGAGGAAGGGGACTCAGGACTGACAGAGGCCTCCCCAGGGTGGAGAGGAAAGGCAGTAGGGCGGCATTGGGGAGGAAGGGAGGAACGGAGGACAAAACCACCTGTACGCCCAGGTCCTCCAAAGGCTCGAGGGAACGTGGACTCCCCACCGCCAAACCCCTTTCCACCGCCTCCTGGGCGGCGGCCTCGGACGCCAGGAAGAATACCACCCTCCCGAACATCCTAGAGGCCGCCACCACGGCCGCGGGTCCCACCATGCGTGCCAACACCCACACGTAGGTCTCCACGTGGGGCGAGGCCGCCACCAGGAGACAACGGACCCCGTGCCTCCTGGTCAGGGTGGGAAAGGGGCCGCGGCGATGGTATTCCAGGAGGCGGCAGGTGGGGGGGTGGCGGCTACCTGGGCGTATGCCCTGGGGCCCGGGACACCGTTGCCCCCAGAGCTGGTAGAAGGAACAGGGGAGCGGGAAGGAGGGGGAGCCGCGGCCAGCATGTGGGTCGCGGCCGGGGAGAGAGCCCTCGCCTCAGGAGGTTTTACCTTCCGGGCGGGGCTCTTGCCCTCTTTGGCCCCCCGGCCCTTCCTACCCTTCAGGGGCATTCTTGATGGTGACTGGAGGTGCCACGGCAGAAGCGGTCGAGGCCCTGGGGTCCTCATCCATGTCCGCCCCTCTGCCGTAGTGACGGGGCCCGGCAGCCTCAGAGGAGTTGTTGTTTTTAGGGAGGGTGGGGAAGGTTGCACAGGGGTGTCATCGGACAACCCCTTCATTGTGGTCA
Source organism: Rafetus swinhoei (assembly GCA_019425775.1). Classification (NCBI taxonomy): domain Eukaryota; kingdom Metazoa; phylum Chordata; order Testudines; family Trionychidae; genus Rafetus; species Rafetus swinhoei. Next base: position 2,049,874 of record JAFJHL010000492.1, on the reverse strand, counting down.
TGGGTAGGGAGGAAAGACAAAACAAACAATTAGGGGAGAACCAAAAACACCAGGAGAGGAACAGGAGGGAAAGAGAGGGGAGGAAGGAGATTTACCACCCCCTCACTAGGCTGCAAGTGGGGTGGGAGGGTGATAATTCAGAAAGGGAAGGGGAAAAGGTTTAAGGAATACAGCTCCCAGCACAGAATGGAAAGAGCGGCTCCTCCGGCTGCACTGGGGAGATGAGGGTAAATAATCATTTAAAGGACATGGGGACAAGTGAAGCTGTGTGTGTGGGAAGAGTAACTAAAAGGGAGGGGGAAGCTCAAGCGCCTAACAAAAGAAAGGGGGGGGGCACTGGCACCCAAAAGGGTGGATGGGACAAGCAGTGGAGTGGGAAGGCAGGCAGTGAAAAGATGCCTGTTCAAGGGCGGGATGAGGAGGAGACACTGCTGGGGAGAGGGAAACAGTGTACCCACAGGCGCCTGAGCAGTAGACCCACAGTACCTGCTGCAAGGCCCAGAAGAGCAGAGAAGGGCAAGGAGACAAGCAGTGGGGCCGAGGTGGAAAGGCCCCTACAGCAACTGGGGCTTGGAGAGGGAGCAGCAGGAAGCGTGAGGGCCGATGAACCATGGGGAGGTAAACCGCCCCTGCCCTCAGCACCCCAAAGAGCTGCACCAGCCCCCACCCAGGAGCCCTGATGGAAAGGGCCCCTAATCTCCCTCCCCAGCACCAGGCAGGCTGTGGGGAAGAAAGAAACCCCAGGGGCCGCTTTAAAGCAGCCCCCTTACCGTCTCTGCTTCAGGGAGAGCAGCAGCAGCAGGAGGAAAAGTGAAGGTCAGGCCTGCCAAGGTGGAGAAAAAGGGGGTGAAAATAGACCCCCAAGAACATGGGAGGGGGGGCTCCCCCACCCCACCTAAAGGCAGGGCAGCAGAGACCCCCCCCCTGCACCCAGCACCCTCAGCAAATAGCTGAGGTGAAGGGGGGAAAAGCTGCCTACAAAAAGGCAGGTGGAAAAAGGGGCCCAGCCCAGAATGTAGGGTTAGCCAGGGCCCAGTTGCCACAACAGCAACAGTTCTCCTCCACCGACACCCCCTCCCAAAAAGGAAGACAGGTGCAGGAGAAAGTGCAGCACCCTGTTCTCAGGGTGCTGCAGATATGTGCAGGAGCTGGGTATGCAGCTTTATGTTCCCTGAGTAGGCTGTTAAAGACTGTGGCCAACCAGCCACACCTGAGGCCTATCTGGCATCAGCCTGAAAGGAGGACTAATTGGAACACCTGCAGCCTCTTAAGGTGGAGGCGTGCACTATAAAAACACTTCCCCAGGCAAGGGTAGGGGGAAGGAGAAAAGGGATGGACTAGTGGAGAGTTCAAGGAGAAGGGAGCAGTCCAGAGCAAGAGAACACACCTGAGTGAGCTGATGTGAATGTTTGCTCCGTGATATCAGGAACCAGGTATTGCAGGAACAGTTGGGGGAAGTGGCCCAGGGAGAGGCTGCTGCTCAGGGGGCAAGGGCCAAGCTACGTGGCCTGCTCAGGGCTGCCCCCTCCTATTGGGCCCTGGTCCGGAACCCGGAGCAAGTGGGTGGGACCGGGTTCCCCCCAACCCTCCCCTTTGGCTTGAAGGGCCAGCAGGGACTGGAAAAAGGACACTGGACTGGCCAATGATGAAAGAGGCTCTGGTAGCAGGGTACCCTTGCCTTCGTGGCAGTAATTAGGGACACTGCGAGCCTCTGAGGCCCACAAGAGCCTGCCAGGAAGCACAGGACCCACAGGGCTTAGCCCAGACTTTGCCACAACTGGTGCCAGGCGTGGGATAGGTTCATAGCGTGGAGGGGTAGTCTGCAACCCCCTGCCCCACCAAACAAACAAAAAAACACAAGTTGGAAGGAGAAAGGGGAAACACTGGTGGGATTGTCGCTCTCTCTCTCTCTCTTTCACACACACACACCCTACGCAGTATCCAGTTTGGTGAAGGGTTCACATCAGAGCACCATGGAAGACTTAGTGAAGGCCTTAATGTAGGCCACAGCGGCCCAGCAGGAGGCCACCCGGATGCAAGGGCAAGCCATGCAGGAAGCGGCCAGGCTACAACAGGAGACAAACCAGTTTCTCCTGAACCAGGCAGCAGCAGATGGAGCTCTTCTCTGGGAAGTGGTGGACCAGTTGGGTGTACTCACTGACCAGCCCCGAGAGGTAGGGGGTTCGGCAACAGTGACAGCTGCTAATTGCCTGCCCAGGATTACACAGGGAGACGACGTAGAGGCTTATCTCCCAGCTTTTGAACGGGCTGCCCACCGTGAGGCATGGCCAGAGGGGCAATGGGCCAGCATACTTGCACCGTTCCTCTGCGGGGAAGCCCAGAGAGCCTACTACGATCTGCCAGCTGAGGTGGCAGCTGACTACCCCCGGCTGAAGGAGGACATCCTGGCCCGTGCAGGGGTAACTGCTGCAGCTAGAGCCCAGAGATTCCAGGATTGGAAATACCAGGAGGGAAAACCTCCAAGGGCCCAGCTGTTTGAGTTGGTACATCTTGCCCGGAAGTGGCTGCGCCCTGATGTGCATAGCCCAGATGAGATCCTGGAGACCCTCGTGATTTACCATTTCACCCGGAAGTTACCGCCAGATCTTCGCTTGTGGGTAGGTCAACATGACCCCTCTACTTTCGAAGAGACAATCACGCTGGTAGAGCGGCAGCTGGCTGCCAAGGGCCTGGCCTGGCCTCCTATGGAGAACCAACTACGAGGTAAAAGACTGAAACTGCTCCTACAGGATAAAGTGCCCCGGCGGTCCCAGGGACCGAAGACGGGGAGAAAAAAGGGATGGAAACCCCCAAGGGCCATGCGGGGAGGAGAAGAATCCTGAGGCCAAACCCTTCTTCTCTCGGGAACAGAGGAGAGACTACCAATGTGTTAGCCGACGGTCAGGACAGTGTGTGTGTGTGTGTGTGTGTGTGTGTTACCGAGAAAAGGTTTAACGTCCGTGACTTTACCGCTAGGACCGGGGTCCCGTCGCGGAGGGCAGCCAACAGGCTGACAGACGCCCCAGAGTTTATAGGAAGAGCTTATTAGATCTCAGATTTCAGCTGCTAGGATACAGGATCCCTTTGCAGCGGGCAGTCTAGGAAGACTGAGAGATGCCCCAACGGATCTGTCACCTGGGGTGACACGATCCAAAACGCCCAAGCTCTTCCTATACCTGTCCCTTATGACCGGCTGAAGTTCTTTTAAATTGTGCTTGGTTCTGTTACAGCAACTGAAGGAGTCAGGTTAAACTTAAACAGTTACAGGTTTATTAAACAAACATAAATCATATGGTTACAATGGCTATTGCTCTATTTCTTAACTGCTAGCAAATATAGATCTTAAAAATGGTTACAAAGAAAATAAAGATAGAAAATAGAAATAATGGTACCAAGTGACAGCTTAATCTTTAAAGAGCTCTAAATCTATGTGTACACTTAAGACAAAGGACCACATCCAGGTACAATTTTTACCCCCTTCTGTGCCTCTCGACTCCAGCAGGTCAAGCCAGGGCCGGTCCCTCAATTCCTAGGAAAGACGAATACGAGGTGGGCGTCCCCGTGGAACCTCAGGAGGTCAAACACCTAACCCGACCAGCAGATAGATGGTAGATTGACACTCAGAGTAAATGTGCTGCTGGACCCATCTTTATACCCATAGGGGCCCGTATCCTCTTTCTTATCTAAGATGCCAAATTGTGTTGGTTCGTCTTTGTGACGCCAGTTCTTACAAGCAAGTTTCAAGTTAATTTACACTTGCAAGAGAGATAACTAAATTGTGAGTACTAGACATTTTTTTACTGGGCGAGAGATTCCTCCCCCGGCGGCTGTGTGTTCGTATCAATATGGGTTTCAGTCAAGGGCACTCCTCTGCAGCCTCTTGGTCAGCAATTGGCGTATCTTTGTTTACAGCCATTCAGGGTCACAGCAGCCTGCCATATCCAGGCCTCCTGTTCAAGGCTTTTACTGCTCTGTGTGCCCTGTATGCTTCCAGGCAAGCAAAGATGGATGTTACAGGGGGGTTCCTGTCTGGCTACACAATGCTATGGATGCGGGGAATGGGGCCACATTGCAGCTCAGTGCCCCAATGTCGAGGAGCCTAGGCAGTGCAACCTTGGGGCTGGGGGTAATCCATGTACCCTGCTTAGTCTGGTGGGAGTGGCAGCCACCCTACACAACTATACCAAGCCAGTGAGGGTAGATGGGGTAGAGACCGTGGCTCTCAGATTCAGGGAGTGCAGTCACCCTAGTTTCTAGGAAGTTGATAAAGCCCAACCAGGTACTACCAGCTGAGCGGACGGGAGTCACCTGTGTACATGGGACTGTCAATTTCTACCCTAATGCCCTGGTGATGCTGGAAGTCCAAGGGACCAAGGTTTGGGTACGGGTTGGCGTGGTTCCCCATCTCACCTACCCAGTATTGATCGGCAGGGACTTTCCAGGGTTTAGGGGCTTACTTCCCCTTCAGGAGCAGGAACCTGGAGAGCCCCCTGATTCAGGGGTGGCCTACTCCAAAGTGCCTTCTCCCCCCATGTTCACAGAATGGGCCCAAGAACTCTTTTCCACCCCCAGGAAAGACAAGAAGACAAGGAAGCAGAGGAGGGCGGACAAGGCTTTAGGCACACACCTTCTGCTCCAAGCCAGAAGGGACGCGTCTGTGGACCAAGACGCACAAGTGATGCTAGGGGAAGGCTCAGACTCAGGACGGGGAGAGCCCTGAGGGGCCTGTAGCGAGGGGCCCAGAGGAAGTGGAGGATCTTGGGTCTAACACTGGGCCTGATGAACCAGGGCCAGCTGAAGAGATTGAAGGAGATCCCCAGGGAGTTGAGTTGCTCAACCCAGGGAGGGCAACTTTTGGATAAGACCAGGCAGAGGACCCCAGGTACAAAAACGTGAGAAGAGAAGTAGTTGCAATAGATGGGGTACCTGTAGCAGGGGAAACCCGGGGGCCGCCTGGTCCCTATTTCATACTCAAGACAAACCTCCTATACCGTGGCGACATACAGGGGCAGGAGGTACAACAGCTCTTGGCCCCTCAAAAGCACCAGCGGGCTATTCTGGACCTGGCCCATAGCCACTTATTCGGAGGGCATCTGGGGGTGGAGAAGACCCAGGAACAAATTCTGCGCCGGTTCTTCTGGCTGGGGGTGTACAAGGACGTCCAGCGATACTGCACCTCCTGTCCTGAGTGCCAGTTGCATAGCCCTCGCCCTCACCTGAGGGACCCGCTAGTGCCATTACCGATCATCGATGTCCCGTTTGAAAGAATCGCGATGGACTTGGTGGGGCCGCTGGAGAAAACGACTTGGGGTCACCAATACATACTGGTCGTCCTCGACTACGCTACTAGATACCCGGATGCTATTCCACTACGAAACATGGTCTCCCGGACCATTGCAAAAGAGCTGGTGGCGATTTTTACCCGGGTGGGGCTCCCAAAGGAGATCCTTACTGACCAAGGGACTCCTTTCACATTCAAGCTGATGAAGAACTTGTGTTCTCTGCTGCATGTCCAGACGTTGAGCACATCGGTTTACCACCCCCAGACCGACAGGCTGGTGGAAAGATTTAACCGGACCCTGAAAGCCACGATTAGAAAGGTGGTGAGCACGGATGGGAAAGATTGGGAACTGCTGCTGCCCTATCTCATGTTTGCAATTTGAGAGGTGCCCCAGGCATCTACCGGATTTTCCCCATTCGAGCTACTATAAGTGCGGCACCCCCGTGGCATCTTGGATATTGCCAAAGAGGGCTGGGAAGAAGAATCGGCTGAGGGGAAGAACATAGTGGACTATGTACTGCAAATGAGGGATCGCATAGCCCGAGTTACCCCAATTGTGAGGGAGCATATGGAGAAGGCACAAGAAGCCCAATGCACCTGCTATAACCGCCAGGCCAAAGTTCAGCAGTTCCAGCCTGGGGACCGGGTCATGGTGCTAGTACCCACTACTGAAAACAAATTATTAGCTCAGTGGCAAGGTCTGTATGAGGTGATCGGATCGAAGCGGTAGGAGAAGTAGATTATAAAGTCCGGCAACCAAGGCGCCGAAAACAAGAGCAAATTTATCACATAAACCTACCGAGCCAGTTAGCTTCGGGTGGGGAGTACATCGGGGGTGTCAGCTGTCCGGCCAGCTGTATGCCCTGGCAATCAAGCCCTTCCTCTGTTTCCTCTGTCGGAGGTTGACGGGGTTGGTGCTCCAAGAGCCAGGGCTGCGGCTGGTCCTTTCAGCATACTCCGATGATGTGCTCCTCGCGGTCCAGGACCCGGGCGACCTGGAGCAGTTGGAGGCCTGCCAAGCAGGTCAACTGGGTCAAGAGGTCTGGCCTGGTGGTCGGGGACGGGTGGCAGGCAAGCTCCCTCCCACCCACACTTCAGGCCATCAGGTGGAGCGTGGGTACTCTGCTCTATTTGGGCGTATTTCTATCCGCCGCGCATCCTTCTCTGCTGGAGAACTGGCAGGGTTTGGAGGCCAGGGTGGGTGAGTGGCTGCGGATATGGACAGGACTGCTCCGGTGTCTCCCTGCATGGGAGGGCACTGGTGCTGAATCAGCTAGTCCTGTCTATGCTCTGGCACCAGCTCAACACCCTGAGCCCGGCCCCGGAGGTCCTGGCCAGACTCCATAGGATAGCCCTGGAGTTCTTCTGGCCAGGACTGCACTGGGTCTCTGCAGTGGTCTTGTGTCTTCCCCTGGAGGAGGGGGTCCAGGGCCTGGTCTGCCTGCGCAGCCAGGTCCAGACCTTCTGCCTCCAGGCCCTGCAGAGACTCCTCTATAGTGCAGGTAGTCTGGCATGGAGCACTTTGGAGCACACCTTCCTCCATCACCTCCGAGGGCTCCGATACGACCGGCAGCTCTTTTTTCTCCACCCGAGGGGCCTTCCGCGAGACCTCTCAGAGCTGCTGGAATTCTACCAGGAACTCCTCCAGACCTGGAACCTGTTCTCAGCGACCAGGTCCGTTGTGGCCGCCGAGGGAGCCGACTTCCTCGCGGAGCCCCTGCTCCACAATCCAGCCTTGTGCGTGCAGGTGGCGGAGTCTCCCTTGGTGCACCGGAGGCTGATCCTGGTGGAAACTACCAAGGTCGGAGACCTGGACTACGACAGGGGTGACTGGGTGGATCCCCAAGCGCTTGCTCAGCGCATAGGGCTCTCCACCCCCCCGAACCCCTCTGCACATGCTCCAGGAGGTGAAGGCGCCCTTGTCACAGCCCACTCTCGACTTCCTGCAGAGAGCCCTGTGAGAGGGCATGCCCTGCCCGCCCCCCCTCACTGCAAGCCCTCCGGCACTTTTTTTTTTGGGCCCCTGTTCCGCGAGCTTCCCCGGCTTCCCCATTTGTACACGGTCATGCTCCACACGCTGCATTTCCTCACCCTCATGTCCCACCCCGACACCAAGTGGCGGGACTACCTACGATCAGTCGACGGTGGGGAACCCCGATGGACTAGCGTGTATTCCACCTTGATCCTACAGCCCATTGGGGACATCAGTTGCCAGCTCCTTCACGGAGATGTGAGCACAGGCGTGTACCTGGCACGGTTCACCCCATCCCAGACACCTGTCCTTTCTGTGGCATGAGGGAAAACATGGCACGCGCTTATCTAGAATGCGCCAGGTTGCAGCCCCTATTCTGGCTCATCCAGAACCTCTTACTGAGGTTCTGGATGCACTTCCCCCCCCTCACCTTTTTATGGGTATGTCTACACTAGCCCCCTAGTTTGAACTAGGGAGGCTAATGTAGGCATTCGAACTTGCAAATGAAGCCCGGGATTTAAATATCCGGGCTTTATTTACATGTTCCCATCTGGCCGCCATTTTTAAATTCCACTAGTCCGAGTAACTGCGGCTGCGTGGCAGTGAAGCGATATTCGAACTAAGTCCTTGGTTGAATTAATATTACACCTCATTCCATGAGGAGTAACAGTTAACAGTTAATTCGGTTATAGCAGAAGAGCCGGGCGCGCACCTTCCCCACGTCCCACCATCGCCACGCCGAGGGAAAGGCGGGCCGCTGCCCCCGCCAGGCCAGCCAGAACTCCGGAAGGATGCCACGAAGCCCGTCCTCCAGCAAGCTATTATTGAAATGCCAGTAGGCGGCCCCAGCCTCTCGAACTAAGGAGGCTTTCCACGGCCACCAAATGGTGGTCCGTGAGCGGGGCGGCGAATGCTGGAGTGGGCTCGTGCCAGATGGAAGCGGGAAAGGTAAGCGCGATCAACCGGGAGTGGCTCGACCGATCGTCCTCCACCGGGACGTAGGTGAAGGTGGTATTGTTGTCCGGGTGGTGGTCTGCCAGGCGTCCACCAGGAGTGGTTGTCACGATCTCCTGAGGCGCCTGCTGCGGCCTGGCAGTTCGCGCGTCCTACACGGTCCCGGTCGCCGAGGTGGTGTTGAAGTCCCGCCCAGGACCAGACACTCGCGAGGATCCAGAGTGCCGAGGAAGGTGGCGCCTGCCGATAAAAGGTGACCTGGTCGGGCCGCGTTGGGCATAGATGTTGACCAAGTTCAAGCGTCAGCCCCTCCGCAGGCCCGGACGTGCAGCAAGCGGCCGGGACAACCTCGGCGGTCCCCAGCACCTCGGGCCGTAGGGTAGGGAGAACAGGGTGGCCACCCGGCCGGCGAGTGCCGAGGTGGCTAAAATACACCCCGTCCCCCCACTCCAGCCGCCAGCCAGCCTCGACGGCTGGAGTCGTGTGGGTCTCCTGCAGGAAAGCCACCGAGTACCCCCCCTCCCGAAGGAAGGCGAGCACCCGGCTCCTGCGGAGACCCGCCCTACAGCCCCGGGCGTTCAACGTCGCAATGATGGTGTAATTCATGATGAGGGCTGGCGTGGATCCTCACAGGCAGGGTGATCGTCGGCCTCCCGCAGGCCCTGCAACAAGCCGCTCCCCGACCCGAAGGCCAGGAGAGCGTTGCGGAATTTGCGGGCCCGCCGGTAGGCCGCGATGTCCTGCTTCTTGGTCCCTCTCCCCTCCTGCAAGAGGGCCCTCGTGGCCCTCAAGATGGAATGAAAATCCCCCCCAGCGCTGAAGGCGAGCTCCACCTTTCCTTTAGCCCCACGCGTATCCGTGAGGAATTGGTGGAGCTCGGCCCCAGCGCTGAGTGCTGGACTAGATGTCTGGGCCCCTGAAAGACCTACTTGGGCCACAGAGGCGGGGAAACCGGGGTCCGAGCCCCGGCACGGCACCAAGAGCGACGGCGCCGCACTGCCCGCCCCCGAACCCGGTGGGAAAGGGGGCGGCGGAGGGAACAAGGCAGCCCCTAAAGAAGTAGGGACCGGGGACACAAATACCACCCCTTGGGGGCCGCTCACAGTTAGCGGGAACGAGATGGCCCCCGTGGGGGTGGCAATAATGGTGGTTTGGGAGGATGGTGAGGGCGGGACAGGCAGCACGGTAGGCGTGGAAGGGGGGCAGGCTCACGGCCGGACGGTGGGGCGGGGTGGGAAGAGAGGGGCAGTGATAGTAGGAGAGGTCACGGACGGGGAGGATTCGGGGCTGGAAATGGGTTCGTAAAGGGTAGGGTGGGGCCAAGGGCACGTGCAGGGGTGAGGGAAGGAACGGGAGAGGGAAGGGAACCAGAGATTGGGGTGGGGCTCTCAGGCAACAGGAGCAGCTGGTGGCGGTGGTAGGCAGCAGCAGCGTCGTCCGGGGGGAGCAGCCCAGCAGCGTTGGGGTTTCAGCCGGTGGGTGGATGGTGGCTCGGCGGGGTGGGAAGGGCTCCGGCTGGTGCAGGCAGCAGGACCAGGAACAGGGCAGGGGGAGAAGGAAGAGAGCGGCCCCTACACCTTGCTCCCTCTCCTCTTTCTCTGCAGTGGAGCGGCACCCACTACTGGAAGGAGAAAAACCCCGGAGCCATTTTGGGCAGAACCTAGCCCCGCCCAGTCACCTGACCGGAAGGCAAGGGGCGGGGCTAGGAATATAAAAAGCCAGGCTGAGCTCTCAGTCTGCCCCCAGCCTCTGAAGGAGACAGAGACCTGCCTAGACCTCCCTGACCTGGAGGCCGAGGCCTGGTTTGGTCCTCCTGCTGCCTCTGATCCAGAGGCCTTCTCGGGGCTCCCTGCGAGGGGGACTGGGGCAGGGCCTGGGCCTGGGCCTGGGCCTACAAAGAAGGCCCCCGAGGACCTGACTGAACCCGAGGACCGGCTGGAACCCTGATGCCTGCCTGTACCCTGGGTCCATGTGTGCCAGCCTTTACCCCAGTATGCAGACGACCAGCCCAGACACCCCGGCCTGCGGCGACCCGCCTACCAGCTGGAGCCAGAGGACCTGGAAGCCGCTGAGGCCTGGACTGGGCCTCTGGGACTTTTGCCGGAGGAGACCCTCTTTGACTCTCCAGGGGACCTGCCAGAGAATCAGGTACCAGCTGAGGGGGAGAAAGGAAGTGGCCCAGGGAGTAGCTCGGGCTGGTAAAAGCCCTAGGCCAGCACGTTTCGGGCTGGAGCCCCCGCTGTGCCGGCAGCAGTGGCTCTGCTGCTTTTAGGGCCCTGGGCCGGGGCGCAGTGGAGTGGGTGGGCCTGCGCTGCCCCCTCGCCACCCACCTACTGGGTGGCAGTCTCCCCCCTCACCACCTCCGCAGGTGAACTACCTGCCCGGCTCCTGAACCAGGAGCTTCCCCAAACCAGTGTGTTTGCGGCCACACCCCTGCACCAAGGCCTGGCCCCCTCGTGTTGAACAGCTACGGGGGTTGTTTGCAGCCCAGCCTGTACCTAGGCTGGGGCCCCTAGCTACTGTGTTTGCCCTGCCCTGCTCCAGGGCCAGGGCGTCGTGACTGTGTTGGTTACCCCGCCCTGCTCCAGGGCCAGGGTGTAGTTACCGTGGTCTGCTGCCCCGCTCTGAGCTCGGGCCGGGCCGCCATTTTGACTAGCTGCCCCGCCCTGCACCAGGGCCCGGGCTCAGCTACTGTGCTTGCCCCGCCCTGCACCAGACCCGGGCTCAGCTACGGTGTTTGCCCCGCCTTGGGACTGTGGTGAACCAGGCACTGGTGACCTGGCCTGGAAGGAAGGCCGGGCGCTGGAACATTTGCCTCCGCTCTTGGCCTGAAGCAAGGCCGGGCCCCTGGACTACTGATGGAAGGTCGGGAGTTGGGCTTTGGGACTAGAGGCTTGGGGGACAACTGAAAGGGGCGGCGCAGTGGGTCAGGCGTACCGCCCACTAACCCGGAGGCGGAGGAACCCCTCCGGGAGGCCTACCGGCCTACACATACACCCCCAGAAGGGGGGGAGCTCAGAGACTGAGGTGGGCACTGCCGGAGGGCAGGGTCCTGAAGAGAGTCACATAACCAGGAGAAAGAGGGGAGACGCCCCCAGCCAAAGAGCTAATTCCCAGGACCGACGGCTGGTGGCGCTGTGGCGGTGAGCCAGCCCCCTCACAAAGGGCTTCAGATAATTAACATGATATACCTTAGGCTTAAGGTCAGGGTCAGGAAATGCTATGAGGTTATTAACCGCTCCTAGGCGCACTCGGACTGTAAATGGTCCATCCCAGGATGCTTTCATCTTATTGGCCTGGAGCGCCTTCAAGACCATGACTTGCTCACCTACCTCGAAGGACCGCTCTCTGGCATGTTCATCATACCAGGCCTTCTGCTCTTGCAGAGCATTCTGCAAGTTTTGTTGAGCAAGGGCTAAAGAGTCTCTGATGGCGTTTTGCAAGTTGCCTACAAAATCCACAATGTTACTTCCTGGAGGAGGGGTAGCCCCCTCCCATTGCTGCTTCACTAACTGCAATGGCTCCTTAACCTTGCAGCCATAAACAAGTTCAAAGGGAGAGAATCCCAAACAGGGATGAGGTACATCTCTGTAGGCAAACACTAACTGCTGCAACACCAGGTCCCAACCATTGGCGTGTTCATTTACGAATTTGCGCATCATAGCTCCCAAAGTTCCATTAAATCTCTCCACCAGGCCATTTGTCTGGTGGTGGTAAGGGGTGGCAACCAAGTGGTTCACCCTGTGAGGTTCCCAAAGAAGTTTCATGGTCCCTGCCCAGAAGTTAGTCCCTGAATCCGTAAGGATCAAGGAGTGCCAATCTACCCTGGCAAAAATATCTGTTAGTGCCTGGTACAAGCTCTTGGCTGTGGTGTTCCCTAGCGTTACTGCTTCAGGCCATCGGGTAGCAAAATCCATGAAAGTCAGTATATATTGATTTCCTCTGGGTGTCCTTTTAGGGAAAAGACCCATAATATCCACTGCCACACACTGGAATGGAACCTCCATTATGGGGAGTGGTTGGAAAGGTGCCTTGACCCGGTCTTGGGGCTTTCCCACCCGTTGGCACACCTCACAAGTCTGGACATAGGCAGCCACATCCTTGCCCATTCCCTCCCAGTACAATGATCTTCTCAACTGGTCTTTGGTCCCGTTCAACCCAGCATGTCCACTAGGGTGATCATGGGCCAAGCTCAAGAGCTCTTTTCTGTATTTAGTTGCAACTACCAACTGTCTCTGAGGGTGCCAGTCCTCCTTGTGCCCCCAGAAAGAGTGTCATTGTATAAAAGCCCTCTTTCTACCACAAACCTTCACCTGTTAGGGTACATCTAGACTACAGGCTTTTGTCGACAGAGGCTTTGTCGACAAAGAGCGTCTAGACTGCATCCAGTTCTGTCGACAAAGCAAGCCGCTTTGTCGAGCATGAGTGTAGAGCGCAAAGGACAGTGTAGATGCAATAACGCCTTCTGTCGACAGAACTCTGTTGACAAAAGGTGTTATTCCTCGCAGAATGAGGTTTACCGCCGTCGACAAAACTGCCGAGTTCTGTTGACATTGTTGACAGAACTCGGCGGTAGTGTAGATGCGGGTATAGTTTTGTTGACAAAAGTGGACTTTTGTCGACAAAACCCTGTAGTCTAGACACACCCCTAGAAGAGCTGAGAGGCGGCGGGTCACTTCTGGCCACCATCCAAGCTCCCTTGAGGCTCTCATCTGCTTCTGGTTTTGCCTGGAACTGCTCTCTTGATGCTGGAGATGTTGGTTCCTCGCTGGGTTGTGGACTTGGGCTTGGTCCCCCTGGAGGTGACACAGATGAGGTGGGTATCTCTGCTGGTTGGGAATCACTTTCTGCTGGTGCACTGGGTTGCATTGCAGGCTCAGGTGGGGCCTCTTGTGCGGGTTCAGTTGCTGCTGCAGGCTCCGTGGCGCCCTCTGCTGCTGATTTCAATTCCGGCTCTGGGGCTGGTTCCACCTGGATTTTTAGGAACTGGATCCGCTGCTGCTTCCGGAGTTGCTGGTCTGGGGTCTGGCTCTGTTACCTCCGTCTGGGTCTCCAGTTCTGGGCGGGTCTGGGTGCACAGACTGGTCCCTGGTAGGAGGCCTCCACACCTAAAACTGTTCCTGAGCCTGCTTAGCCCTGCTGTGAGTGACCACTCCCACCCTCCAGGCTTGTTTTATGTGGTTGGCTAGGTCTTCTTCCACCAGCATAGGAATGGGGTACTCATCATAGACTGCAAAAGTCCAAGTTCCTGATCAGTCCTTGTACTTAACTGGCAACTTGGCAGTAGACAGTTCAAAAAGATCTGCCTTGAAGGGTTGAATGGTGACTCGGGCCTCTGGATCAATGAGTTTGGGGTCCGCTAGGGATTGGTGGATCACTGACATCTGTGCTCCAGTGTCTCTCCACGCGACAACCTCCCTTCTGCCCACACTCACTGTCTCCCTTTGCTCTGGGGGTATCTGTGAGGCATCTGGGCCTGAGGTTTCTTGGGGTGACCCCGGTGTGATGAGCTGCAGTCTGTTGGTGCTCTTGAGACAGTTGGCCTTTACATGCCCTGGTTCATTATATTTAAAACATCACATGACTGGCATATTGCTGGAGCGAGGTGGGTTGCTAGAGGATGGGGTGGGGAGATAGGGCCCTTCCCTGCGAGGTGGATTCTTGGAGGGCCCCCTGTGGTGGGATGCCCCTTCTGAACATCCCTTCTGGTTCCCCCATAAGCTGCTTTCCATACTGCTTTTCCCTCTCAGCTCCACCCATCTGGCACCGAGCACTCCTGCCTCTCTTAGGGATTGAGGCGTCCCATCTAGGATGTACTCTCTAATATCTCCAGGAACACCCTCTAGGATCTGTTCCATCTGCATCAGGAGAGAGAACTCTTCCCAGGTGTCAGCCTTCTCCCCTGAGATCCATGTTCTCCAGCTTTTGGCTACACCACGGACACGTTTGGGAAATAGCATGCCCTGAGTCCACTTTAGGCCTCTGAACCGACAAAGGGCCTGTTCGGAAGTGAGGCCCATCATCAGTCTGGCCTCTTGCTTAAACATTTCATAATTGTTCATGGTGTCCCCTGGCATGTCAGCTGCCACCCCTAGTGTAAGGGACCAGTGATTTGAGATCTTAATTCTATCACATACTGATGGGGGGGGGATGTTGTACCCCTGACCGGCCCTCTCAAAATTTAGGAAGATGTCCTCTACATTATCTTCCACCTGGTACATGGGGAATTTCCTGGGGTGTTGAACAGTGATTGGAGCAGGGTTGTTGGGTGGTGCACCTGGAGCAGCCAGCCTTTTAGCTTTCTCCAGCTCAACGTCTAATTGCTTCATTTCCACTTCTGCTTGCTTTTGCTTCTCCTCTGCTTCTAACCACTTGATTTCCGCTTCTCTGTCCTTCATCTTTAGGAAGAACTCCATCTTGCTCTGCTTTAGATGTCTGTCTGCCTTAAAGGTACTCTCCCACACTGAAGACAGTGGTGAGGGAAGGGAATGGCTGCCATTTGCTGCTCCTGCCCCAACAAGGTTACTTTCCCCTGGCCCCATGGGGACATTCTCCTGTCCCCCCTCTTCGGGGTACGAGTCTTCCCCAGAGGTGGGCATCTTGCCCTGATCTGAGGCTGTTTTCACCTTGGGGTGTTGCTTAGGGAGGGTTGGTTGCTCCAGGGCTACTCTGTCTGACCGCAAATGCATGCACTGGGCTGTTTCCCTGCCCTGCTCTAGCCTAGCTATCCAGTTGCCCCAAAAGCTAGAAAAAAAACCCCAAACAAAACACTGTTTTGGACTCTCTGGCTGTGCAGATTTAACCTTCTATGTGCCTTTTCCCCCTCAGGCAGCAAAAGACAGAGAGGAAAAAAAACTCCCAAAACTTCCAAACAGAAAAACAGGGGAAAAAAGTGTCCCTTTAAAATCCTGAGGTCTGTGCTCCTGGTTCAAAGTGATCGCACCACTCTGCCAGCATATCAGGGCTTTTCCCCACTCGGGAACTCCAAGTGCAGAAGGTGGGCACCCACAAAGACCTTAAATACCTTGCCGATATAGCCTCCGCTTACAAAACAAAACAAACAACCTTCCCAGAGTCACAGATTTACTGAGTTTGGGGGTAGCTGCCACCACCAAGTGAAATAAAAGAAAAAAAACCCTTTCTTCTTGAGCCCAGGAAGGAAGCACTTGGACTTCTTCCAGAGGGTACCCACAAGCTCCTTTACCACAAGAGAGCTTGAAAACAAAGACAAAACAACTGCAGTCTCTGGTAGCTGACCACTTAGTCTAGGCAGGCAGACATACACACACAGACCCCTGCTACTTTCTGTAGCCGGGTCCCGAAGCAGGGTGACGGGGTGTCCCCCCTTCCTTTCTCCCTGCCCTCCGCCCTCAGCTTTTGTCCACCTGTTCCCCGCTCCTGCGGTCTATGTCCTTGGACCCTGCTCCCAGGGTCCCGATTGCCCGCTCTGACGCCGCAGCTTCTGGGCCGATTCCCCGCTCCTGCGTCGGGCCCCCCCTTGGTTCCATCCGCCGCGTCCCCCGGCTCGCCTGTACCGGTCGCCACGCACCGTTGGTCCAGTCGGGGTTCCGCCCTCCACTCCGCTTTCTCTTCGGTCCTGGCACCAGCACCGGTCTCTATCTGCGGAAGGGGGTCGAGAGCAGAACCTCCTCCGCTCCCCGTGCTTCCCTCCTCCTTCTGCCCGCCCTCCCTCCTTTTAAATGTCCCGCTCGGCGTCCCTCCACCCTCGCCCGGCGTCAGCCCGGGCTCCTTGCTCCTGGGTCCTACCACCCGCCGGATTCCGCCCAGACCCCCCTGCACCTGCGCGGCTTCACTGCGGGCTCTCTCAAGCTCTGCCGCCGCTTCTGCGTTCCCGTGGCGGTTCCCCGGCTCCGGGCTGCCGGGAGTGCAGGGGTGGGATCCCCCGTCACACATCTCCCCCTCCAGCTCCTCGTTACCTTTCCCTTCTTTTATCTGCTCAGCACACCTGGACAGGAAGTCCACGTTCGCGTGGTCCCTCCCCACCCGGTGCGTGTATACAACGTGTATTGTTGTAAGAATAGATACCACCTCATTATACGAGGGTTTGTCTCTCTCATGTTGTGCATCCATGTCAACGGCGCATGGTCTGTCATTAAAAGGAATGGGTTGCATAAAAGGTAGTATCTTAGGGACTCAACTGCCCATTTGATGGCCAGCTCTTCCTTCTCTATAGTGGAGTAGAGTTGTTCCTGTGGAAGGAGTTTGCGGCTTATGTACACGATGGGCCGGTCGCCTCCCTGTTGTTCTTGGGCCAGTACGGCCCCTACGCCTATATTTGACGCATCTGTTTGGACTATGAAGGTTTTAGTAAAGTCCGGCTGGGCCAGCAAGGGGGCTGTGGTGAGGCTTTGTTTCAGCCACTGGAAGGCCCCTTCACATGGCGCTGTCCACTGCACCCTTTGTGGACACCCACTCTTTGTCAGGTCCGTCAAGGGGGCCGCTATCGTGGCGAAATGGGGTATGAACCTCCGGTAATAACTGGCGAGGCCCAGGAATTGCCGCACTTGCTTTTTCGTGGTCGGGGCCCGGTAGTTCTGTACTGCCTTCACTTTGGTTACCTGTGGTTTTAGATGCCCTCTCCCGACGACATACCCTAAGTAAATCACTTCTGTCCGGCCGAACATGCACTTGCTCGGGTTGGCCGTAAGCGAGGGCCTCGAGGATGGTCCGGACGTGGGCTAGATGTTCTTCCCAAGACACGCTGTAAATGACGATGTCGTCGATGTACGCGGCAGCATACGCCTGGTGTTCCCTCAACAACTTGTCCATCATTCTCTGGAAGGTGGCTACAGCCCCATTCAGCCCGAAGGGCATTGTTATGAAGTTATATAAGCCGAAGGGCGTGGCAAAGGCGGTCTTTTCTTGTGACGCTGGTGTTAGTGGGATCTGCCAATATCCCTTTGTGAGATCTATTGTCGACAAGTATTGCGCCTGTCCCAACCTTTTGAGCAGCTCTTCGACCCGGGGCATAGGGTGGGCATCAAATCACGACAGGGCGTTGACTTTACAGAAATCGATACAGAAGCGGAGTGTTCCATCAGGCTTGGGGACGAGGACTATGGGGCTCCGCCACCCACTCCTTGATTCCCGTATCACCCCCATCTGTAACATCTTGTGTATTTCCTCCTTCACAGTGCCCCACATCTTCCGAGGCAGGGGTCTGAAGGGTTCCCACACCTTCTGTCCGGGGGCCGTCTGGATGCGGTGTTGGCACAGGGTCGTCCTCCCCGGTCGAGTCGACAGTACTGCCGCAAATTCGCGTAACAGGGTCTTCATTTCCTTCTTCTGTGGTTCCGTCAATTCTGGCCCCAGGGCAGCCCACTCCGTCGTGTCTTCTAGGTCTCCGCCCCAGGGTCCTAACTCAGGTTCCGCTGGCTGCGCTGTGACCATCAAGGCCTCCCGGTCCTTCCACTTCTTCAGTAGATTTATGTGATAGATCTGGGTACCTTTCCTACGGTCAGGCAGCTTGATTTCATAGTCGACTGGTCCCGCTCGTCGGAGGACTTCGTAAGGGCCTTGCCACTTAGCCAGGAGCTTCGACTCTGCCTACGGTAATAGCAACAGTACCCTGTCCCCGGGAGTGAAGGTCCGGGTCTTGGCCCCCTGGTTATAATAGCGGGCCTGCCTTGCCTGTGCCCTTGTGAGGTTCTTTTTGGCTAATTCCCCTGCCACCTTCAACTTCTCTCGCAGCTCTGAGATGTAGGGCACGGTCCCTTTTACTCACGAGCTCTGCTCTTCCCATTCCTCCTTGATCAGGTCGAGTATCCCCCAGGGTTGTCTCCCATAAAGTAATTCGAACGGGGAAAACCCCGTGGAGGCTTGGGGTACCTCCCGTACGGCGAAGAGGAGTGCCGGCAGGAACTGGTCCCAATCCCAGGGATCTACTTCCACAAACTTTCGGAGCATTGTTTTAAGTGTTCTGTTAAAGCGCTCCACCAGCCCATCTGTCTGGGGGTGGTAGACCGAGGTACGGAGCTTTCTCACCTTCAGCAGGCGGCAGAGCTCTGTCATGACTCGCCCCGTCAGGTTAGTCCCCTGGTCTGTCAGTATCTCCTGGGGCAGTCCCACCCTCGAGAATACTTTTACTAACTCGGCGGCCAATAACGGAGCTTTCGTGTACCGGAGGGGTACCGCCTCTGGATAGCGTGTGGTATAGTCTATCAAAACTAAAATATGTTGGTTGCCCCTCCGGGATGTTTCTAAGGGGCCCACTAGGTCTAGGGCTATCCTTCTAAACGGAATGTCCACCACCGGGAGGGGTACGAGCGGGGCCCGGGGATGTTCTTCCCTCCCGCCCGTTGGCATTCGGGGCAGGACTCACAGAAGTCTTTAGTCTCCTTGTACACCCCGGGCCAATAAAATTGCTGCAGTATCCTTTGCAGCTTCTTTTCTGCCCCTAAGTGTCCGGCCCAGGGGTTAGCGTGAGCTGCCTCCAATACCCGCCAACGGAAGCGTGCCGGCACCAGTAGCTGAAGGGTCTCCCCCACCTGCCCAGGGCGCGGGACTACCCAGTATAACCGCTCAGTTCTTACCTTGAACAGGGGTCCTTGCACACCTCTCGTCTTGGGGTCGTCCCCTGGTCCGGCTTGCTCCCAGGCATGTTTCAAGGACTCGTCCTCGCATTGCTCGCGTAGGAAATCCCCGTCGTCCTCAATCGCTCCCCTCTCGGGGCTGCCCCTCGGTGTGCTGGCCGCTTGGGCCTCCCTGAGGCTTCTCTCCACCCTTCGGTGTGGCGGCCCTCCTTCCTTTTCCGTGTGTCCTTTCCCCACTCTTCAATCAGTCTCTGGAAGCCCGGCCAGTCTCGTCCCAAGACCCCTGGGTAGGCCAGGCTCGGGGCTATGGCTACCCGGCACCTCTCTTGTTGTGCTCCCTCCCATATGAGGATCCACCTGGTGGGGTACTGTTTCACATCTCTATGGATGCACTGCATCGCTACGGTGGGTCCCCCTGGCCCGTCTTTCAGTAGCAACTCCTCCCGCACCACCGTCTGGTTGCACCCTGAGTCTACCAGTGCCCATACGGTTTTTCCCAGCTAGGCCTACCTGGACTGTGATCTTTGTGTCGTCACGGCCCCGCGCTCGTCATGCTGCTGTCAGCGCCCTGCCATATGAGCAGTCCATGAATGGGCAGTCCCGCCTATAGTGACCCTCCTGCCCACACTCAAAGCAGGCACCTCGTTTCTCCGGCTCTGGCGGGCGCGGGGGCGTCGACTCCTTCTCTCTGGGGGCGTTCTCCCTTGGGGTTTCGGCCGGACCCGCTCGGGTCCCTTCTCCCCACCTTTTCCAGGGGATGGGTGGCGTGCCCCAGGCGCCTCTGGCTCTTGTTGGTCGCACCCTCCCGCGTTCTCCCTTGGCTCCGGGGCCCTCTTGGGATCCGGCCGGCTTGTCTTCCCCTCCAGCCGTGGCCATGTAATTCTCTAGGATGGAGATGGCCTCCCCGAGCGTTGTGGGTTGGTGTCATCGCACCCACAGTCGGCTATCCAGGGGCATGATCTGTAAAAACTGGTCCAACACAATCATCTCCACTACTTGTGTGGCTGATTTCCTTTCTGGCTCCAGCCATCGTGTGGCTGCCTCTTTTAGTCTCTGTACTACGGCCCTGGGGCGCTTGCCCGGCCGGTACTTCTCCGCCCGAAATCTTTGCCTATGGGTTTCAGGAGTAATTCCAGCCTGATCTAAAATGGCCTCCTTGACTTTGTGATCGTGTAAGGCATCTTGGGCGGACAGGCCCCTATACGCCCCTTGGGCCGGGCCTGTAAGGTATGGGGCCAGTAATGTCGCCCAATGCTCCTCCGGCCATCTGGCCACCATGGCGACCCTTTCAAAAGTTACTAGAAAGGCCTCTGGGTCATCACTTGGGGTCATCTTTACCAGATGCAGAGGCACCGCTAGGGCAGCCCCTATCCCTGGGCCCTCTCCTGGCGTCCCTAGGGGGCCCTTTGCCCCCGGTCCCCTGTTTCACCCACTGGTCCATTTGTTTCTGCTGCTGTTCCATTAGTTCCCTCACTAATTTCTGCTGCTCCCTTTGTTGCTCCGTCAACTGTTGAAGGAGCTGTGTTTGCTGTTGCTGCTGTTGCTGTTGGCTTTCGGCCAGCCATTCCAGCAGCTTCCCTGCATCCATTTTACTGGGCTTTTTTTTTTTTTTTTTCCTTTTTCCAACTCCCACTCTGGCGCTGGGGCTAGGGTACTCTTCCCTCCCCTTTTTTTCCCCCCTTTTTTTTCCCTGGCTATCTGCCCACATTCTCCACCAGTGTAGCTGGATCCTGAAGCAGGGTGACGGGGGGGGAGGGATCCCCCCTTCCTTTCTCCCTGCCCTCAGCTTTTGTCCACCTGTTCCCCGCTCCCGCGGTCTATGTCCTTGGACCCTGCTCCCGGGGTCCCGCTTGCCTGCTCCAACGCCGCAGCTTCCGGGCCGATTCCCCGCTCCTGCGTCGGGCCCCCCTTGGTTCCGTCTGCCACATCCCCCAGCTCGCCTGTACCGGTCGCCACGCACTGTCGGTCCGGTCGGGGTTCCGCCCTCCACTCCGCTTTCTCCTCGGTCCTGGCACCAGCACCGGTCTCTATCTGCGGAAGGAGGGCGAGAGCAGAACCTCCTCCACTCCCCGTGCTTCCCCCCCCCCCTTCTGCCTGCCCTCCCTCCTTTTAAATGTCCCGCTCGGCGTCCCTCCGCCCTCGCCCGGCGTCGGCCCGGGCTCCTTGCTCCTGGGTCCTAGCGCCCGCCGGATTCCGCCCGGACCCCCACGCCTGTGTGGCTTCACTGCGGGCTCACTCAAGCTCCGCCGCCGCTTCCGCGTTCCCGCAGCGGTTCCCCAGCTCTGGGCTGCCGGGAGTGCGGGGGTGAGATCCCCCGTCACACTTTCCAGGACACACAAATCAAATAATCACCTTAAAGTGATTTTTATTGACAAAACAAAAGCTATACTTGATAAAGCATACTTGATTGCTAGGTGTTACAGAGCAATTGAGTAAAAAAATTAAAAAACAGAGAATCTCTGGGAACAACTCTTAGATAGTGAATGGGGGATGGGAGGCATGGATTCACACAGAAGTTCAAACCAAACCACAGAAATAAAGAAAAATACCCTGATCATGACCAGATTCACTTTTTCCCCTTTATTTATTCACAATCCCTTCCTGGTTCAGTCCACTTCCATGCCCCAACTTCCTTGGAGGCATGGTAGTCCTGCCTAGGTTTAAATCATTCTGTGTCTCTCAACTCCTCCCTTAACTTCTCCAGCCAAAGAAAGCAGGCAAGGTTTCTTATACAATTCAAATTTCAGCACCATATCCCCTGTGGATTGGTATGCAGCCATTTCAGGTTTGTTAGCAGTGAAGCAAGAGTCAAGCTAACTCTAACCCTAACAACGCGAGAGCTGTAAAAGATCTCACTTCTCACCTCATTTTAGATGAGGATAGAATGCTGAGGGTATGGCTACACTACAGTGCTATTTCGAATTAACTTAATTCAAAATAGTTAATTCAAATTAAGCTAATTCGAAATAACGCATCTATACACAAAAACTATTTCGAAATAGCACGTCCACACTGAGTAGACCCTGAACCGAAGTTAAGGCTGGCCGGAACCAGTGCCGCAGGGCATCAGGTTAGACTTAGTGTGTGGGGCTGCTGCCTGAGGCTAACTGAGCTCCATGGCTTAAAGGGACCCTACCCCACCCCAGACAGACAGTTCTCAGGGTTCCCGCTTGCTTGTCTACTCTCGATGAGGGACAGCAAAGCAGTCCTGTCTTGGAGTGCCCTGAGTGCCCGCACTCGGGACAACACAGCACTCGGCCACATGGAGCCAGAGCTGCCCCTGGGCATGCCGGTGCATCTTGTGGGGTCATTGCCATCAGCCCGGCTGCACTTGCTGCAGGCTGCCATCCGGGGTCCATCGGGGCTGTCAGGATCCAGGAGGCCCTGAGGAGAGCGCCCACCCGAGGAGCCCTCAGAGCCTCCCGGTCCTCCCCACCGGGGCTCGTGCCCCATTCCTCCTCACGCCCTTCCACTTACCTCCCTAGCCCCCTTCCTGATGTCAAATAAAAGACACGTATGTTCAAAAATAGAAACTGGGTTTATTGAACAAAACTGGGGATGAACCTCTGGGGAGACTGGGAAAAGGAGGTGGGAGAGGGGAAGAGAGAGGGTGGAAGAGGGGAGGGGGAAATCTGGGAGGAGGGAGCTGGAAGGGGGAAGCAAGGGGAAGAAGCGGGAGGGGAAGCCCAGGGTTGGGGGTCTCGCCGGACCAACTGGACTTTCATGCGAACCTGCTCCTGGGTTCACATGTGGCCTTTGGTGGCCAGGCTGGCAGCTATCCTGCCATAGACGGCCGCGTTCCTCCATCTAGTGCGGAGATTATGGACGTTGGGGGCATCCCCCCAAACCTGAATAAGGTCCATGATCTCCACCCTGGACCAGGAAGGCACCCGCCTTCTCCAGCCCCTGTCAGGCTCCTGGGAGCTGGCAGACTGCTCCTGGGGAGTGGTGGAGGGCTGGCTGCCAGTGGCTTGCTGGCTCATGTTTTGGGGCCACTGCTGGCTCTGGGCTGGCAGGCTTGGAGCTGGCACAGGCACTGTGGCCAGGGTCTACCCCTTTAATGTCTCCGGGCTGGGTGAGAGGAGAGTAAGCTTTCCTGGTTGTGCCCAGAGTGGCCACCAGGGCTCCCTGGGAAGGGCTGAGGCCCCTATTTCGAATTAAGTGTCTACACAGCACTTAATTGAAATATATTTCAATTTGGCATTACTCCTCGTTGAATGAGGTTTACCAAATTCGAAATAAGGGCTCCACTATTTCAAATTTATTT
Source organism: Rafetus swinhoei (assembly GCA_019425775.1). Classification (NCBI taxonomy): domain Eukaryota; kingdom Metazoa; phylum Chordata; order Testudines; family Trionychidae; genus Rafetus; species Rafetus swinhoei. Next base: position 2,026,847 of record JAFJHL010000492.1, on the reverse strand, counting down.
CAAATAGCGGTTTGCCTGTGTAGATATTAGTTAATTCAAATAACTGCTGTTATTTCAATTAACTTTGTAGTGTAGAGAGACCCTGACTCTGGCAGGGACCTTGAGATAAGGAGCATCTGGGTGGAACTAAAATAACTGTTAGCCATTGGTGTTTGTAATGGGAAGGAGACTAATTGTTTATTGTTATTATATATAATGGACAGTATATAAACTGCTTCATAATTGCTTGTATTTGAAGATCTGCCTCGGCGGGGGAACCCCGAATCAGCTTTTCCCTTGCTGCAGCTCGTAATAAAACTGCCTCTGGCTACTTGTTGCTTACAAACGCAGAGTGAGGACAATGTTTTCTTCCACAATTTGGTGCTGTGACTCAGATGGCAACGCCCGGGTGAAGACAGAGGCAACTGCTGCGGGCCGTTCCCCCTGCTGACCTCCAAGGCGCCAAACAAGAGGTAAGAGACCTTTTGAAATCTCTACTGGGGGTCAGAGGGAGGACTGCCCGTGGAGCCATCTGCCTCGTTGGGCTCACGCCATCCGAACTTCTTGAATCTGCAACAAGGTCAGATGCAAAGCAGTTCCGGGGAATTTGTTTTGCCCAGTAGGTAAGTTTGTTGAATTTTGTGCCACCCCAAGTAGAGTTAGTTGATGTGGTTCTGAGGATGTGGTACCACCCCTATATGGAAAAGTTGTATTGAGTCCGGACATAGCGAACTATAGGTTCCTGAGGTTCTGGGGGGAAACGTGTTGTTTGCCGCCCTTGGGGGGAACAGTGTTGGTTGCCACCCCAAATATGGATGAGGTCCATAAAGAGAGATGCATCTACATGTGGAAAAATGTAAAATACTGTGAAAAAAATATATAAAAAGAGAAAAAAAGAGAGAGACAGAGAAAAAGAGATAAAATTGTTGTGGAAAGTGAATGAGTATGAATGTAATGAGTGGAGTATGAATGCTGCTGCCCAGGTCTGAGACTTAAGCTGATTCCAGCCGCAGCAGGGCTCTCCCACGAGGGAGTTCTGAAAGCAAGGGGGGTCAGCTGAACCTCGAGACCCAGCAGATATGTGAGGGAGTGACGACTCTCCTTATTTTATGAGCTGCTGATAAGGTCTGACTCTCTAGATCCAGCAGACCCCTTCTTTGGAGTGTGTGGAGTTAGTTTCCTATGAACCGCTGAAGCGGGCGGGGATGAACCGCTGAGCGGGCAGGGAGTGGACAGGATACTTCCCTGAGTGACTAAACTGGGTGGGGGTCAGTCTAAGCATACCCCCACACCGCCGAAAGGCACCCCTCCGTACTACATGTACGTGCATCATGGTCCAAGGACTTGTAAGCATTTGACAGATTAGCAGAGAAGGATTTAATCAAGTGGGGAACTGAAAAGGAAAGTGGAAACACCAAGAAAGTAATAATAACATTGTTAAAAACCCTCGCACTAAAGAGAAGAAATTAAAGCCCTGAGGGATGAGATTGAAGCTCAGAAAGCAAAATCCTCCTACAGTGAGAAATGTAACTTACAAGCAGCGCCTCTGTGCCAAAAGAATGCACTAGGAGTGAGAGAAAAGGATTTCTCAGCTGGTGCGCCCGTATCAACTGCACCGCCTCTCCCAAGCTTAAGGGGGGAATTTGGCACAACATCACCCCTCTACTCCTCTATGCCCAGCCCCATACGGGCCATTGCTATACATCATTATAGATAGAGAGGAGGCACGAAAGATAACTGAAAGGGATCAGCTCTTCCCTATGGAAAAACGGGCTCTAGTAACAAATCTGCCCCATCCAAAGCGAAACACCGAGTTTTGGAATAGACTTAACAGCTTGTGGGAAGTGTTCCTCCAAATTCTCAAGGAAGGAATGCCCGCCGACCATCAAGCCATATTGGCCCTAGGCATTTTGGTTGGAAACACACACAGAGCGCAGCATGCAGGAGCAGGAAAGGGCTGCCAAGCAACTTCAGGAGATTCTCAAGCCCCTTGTTAGCAAATAGATAACTACAGCCTCTCCGGCTGGAATCGCAGGCAACCCAAGGATGTTTCACAACGCACGAGTGGGGGCCAGATGGGCAAAATATTAATAAACAGTCAAAACCTTCCCCTCACACGCCGTTATATTTGGCTTGAGGGCGTGGGAGGAGGTAAATTAAAAGCCACCCTAAGTCAACTGGTAGAAATTGAATTTGAAGATGTAATCACTGGAAGCTAAATCTGCCCTAACAAGGAGAGACATTCTGCAGCATAGATCTCCTTTCAGAGCATGGGGGAGTGATCCACCCCAGAGCCAGCAGCATAGATCACCCCTGCTGCAGCTTGGCTGTTACGAAAACCCCCTGTACTAAGAAGTTTAAAAATTACTATTAGCTGACTTCAATAATAAATATTTGAATAAAGCCATTTAGCAGGAGTCAAGAAAGACAATAGAAGGAAAAAGCATGTGAAATGAGGATAAAAGGTTTGGAGCCCTATGGGCAAAGTAGAAGGAATAAGGAAAGCAGTAATACAGTCATTGGAAAGTTAAATTAATAGGAATGAGGAAAGTTTTCATATGACGGACAAAGCAAGTGATTAAGGGTATGCAAAGGTGAGAAGTGACTCTGTGGGAGAGTGGAAGGAATTAAGCAATTGTAATGTGTGAGAAGGAAACCTGCTTTAAAAAACGACTCTTTGTTTCTTGCAGCCTCTTTCAATAATCAGGCAAAGAAACAATCAAATTTAAACATTTGGCTACAGACACTTTGTTAAATCTACTAAAGGGAAATAAGGAATTCTATTGACACGTAATTGGTTAAATGCATAAAAGAATGAAATCTATGCATTCAACTCTCAAGGTTAAATTTGCTCTCTAAGAAAACAAATCATTGTTTTAAGAATCCAAGCTCGGGAACTTCACGGTGTCTCTGTTCAAGGCTGAGTTGATAACACTTTTGGCTTGGTTTCAGATCCAAAGTTGTATGTGAATACAGACTGCCTGGCTATTACACAGAAATATAAAATCCACTGTCCCCTGAAGTAAATTGTCCAAATACCAACAAGATATTCATAAGCACCTATTCGAAAATTTAATGCTATTATTATTATCAACATAGTGCTAATAAGTAAACCTGTAAAGTTGAATATGATTCTTTTCAGGAAAAGAAAAGCTTTTTGCTTGCTGGAACAGTAACTGGCCAACACCTTGTGCTAAGAAAAAGCTTTATAGCTTCACACATTAAACCTGATCTGCGGTACAAGAGGGAAATTGAGGCATGCCACCTTTAACTTAATAATTTAACAATGAAGTAATCCACTCAAACCCTCTGAAGCTGGTGTGCAAAATAAAAGCATATAATCAGGTAACAGCAGGCTGTTCAAAAAAATTAGCAAGGAACATCTATAAAAGAAAAGTATTCTAAGATATAATGTGCCACCCCCGATGGGGGTAGAAATGTTTTCTTTGTCTTTCAGAACATCAGAAAGCACTGGTGCCAGCTGAAGAGCAACTGAAAAAAGAAAAAAAAAAACCCCAACAACAACAAGAAAACCATGGTCATGACATAATGTGTTCTGTGTTCTGTCCAAGTTTGTGTTTTGTCTTGTGTGTCTTAATTGTGATACACGCAACGATGTTTGCAATACGTAGAATATTGTTGTTTTAATAAAAGGATATTTTAAGTAAAGCAGAAGCATGAATTTAAACCAACAAAAATTAATAATTGGGCCTAATCAATTGGCAACTTTAAAATTTAGTGAAAGGATAATAGTTTGGTAAGTGTTCAAGCTAGGAGAATGTTAACAATGTCTCCACGGGTGAACAATAAAAAAGAAGGTAGCCATAAAGCTATTCCTGCTGCAGCTCCTACTACTACTAGGAAGCTGAAGGAAAGAAGCAAGGAGTGTGCCACGTAAACAGAAGGACTGGGAGTGGGGTACCAACCCTCCACTGGGTTCACTTTGCTTTAATTGCCACACTAGAAAAATATTTGGCCTTTGCAACTTGCACACCAACCATAAAAGTGGTTTGGCCAAAGATAATAAGAAATCTGTAAGTGAAACAACACAGGCAAGTGGGACATCAGCATATTTAAGTAAAAATGCCCACAACGTCGATGCCCACAACGATGGGAAACTAGTAACCCCACCATTGCAATAATAGCCACTTGCCCTGCTACTCATTGGTGCCTGATGCCTTAAAGGCCTCAAGAATTATGGAATTGCATGGGTCCCATTAATAATTAAAACATTCTGGAACCATGCTGTGGTCCCATACGAGAAACAGTGACTCCAGTCAATGTAACCAGCCTTCAAGTCACATACATAGAACAAATACACTAATAGCAATGGGAATACACGGCCTTGGGCGGCCCCTCATTAACACATAATTATTTTGCTTATTGTAACAACGCAGACACTACGAGGACAAAGAATACACAGTCCTCTGTGTTAAATTTTGTATGGAATATTGTGAGGAAAGAAGCTAAACACTAACATTAGGCCATTGAAGTTGGACCTACTGACTCCCACTGGGGCTTACCACTTAAAGCCTAAACGAAGGTAACCCCTGAGGCATGGCAATAATTTGTTAAACAATGGCCATTGCTAACTTGCCCTCATTTGGATATTATTAACCAGGGCCTCAAGAACAAAATAGAGCCTCCCAAGTGTGCATCATGCCCCGAACAGACCCCTGTCTCAGAACCAAGGCTGGTAATAATAGACCAGCAGTCCGCATCGCCCTAGAGGGTATAGACCAGCTGTGTGCTAGACTGGCTAATCAAATTGGCAAGCACCTGATTAGGCAACGACGGGGCTTAGCAGATACCATCGCAGATTGGTTTGGGCCTGGAAACTCTGTCAGCAACACTTATGTCATAGCCCAGAAATTGTATAGAATCCAGGCTGGTAGATGCAGTAATATCCAGTGCCCGTGAAGGCCTAGACACCAGCCAAGCCAACCGATTGATCCTGGATAGTTTGAAGGATCTGTCCAGCTCTGTGTCCACTTCACTAGACCTAACCAGATATTTGGACCAGAGACTGATTGGATTGCTAATTAATGAAACTAAAGTAAAGGTATTAGAAGAGCAATGTTGGAGGATAGGACAAGCTTTGACCACCCAGCCCTTATGGAGGTGGTGAGTCCCCATCTCCCCCGTGACTATCCATGGGAGTGGGGAAGTAGAGAATCCATGAGGACCCAAAGGCCCACCTGGACAGGCCATAGTATAACCTTTTGCTTTTTGGCCCTTCTGGGGATTCCTCACTCACAGTGATCAGAATGGTAACCTCCCTGCCTGTACCAAAGTAGGGGCATATAGATAGAGTCGAGGGCATTGCTTATTCTGAAGGTGTGGGGCCTCCCTGTACCCAGGGATTGTTGCACCCACTTTGATAAGGAAATTTTATGTACCTGCCCATTTAACATCATGACGAATCTGCCTAGGTTTGATGTGGTTGTCACAGAGAAACAAAAACACCGAGCTGGTCCAAATAAACGGTACCTACTGGTGTTTGACTACCCAGACAGACCACTCCATTGAACTAAATGGAAGGCCCTGCCCCTCTACATATCCATCAGTGTGCATAACAGTCCCTCGCCAGGCGATCCTGACCGTTGATGGGACGTGGCTCTACCACACTTCGGCAATGATGGGTAACCTAACATGGGGATCCTGAGTGGCATGGAGGAAGTAAATACCTAGAGGAGGGTCTGCTGGCCCTGCAGACAGAGATCGAGGAGTTGGTGGCCGACGCCCAAAGGCATATCGGGATTGGCCGTCTGAGGTACACACAGATAGGAGAACCATAGACCATGCCAAAACACCTTACTCTGAGGCACTCAACCAGGCAGTAGAGGTCAAATCTATAATCATGGGCAGCGCCTTTACTGGTGACGAAATACCTTGGGAAGGATTCGGGTAGAGTTTGCCAAATTATGTGGGGCGTTTTGATTTTAACATTTATAATAGTGCTGGTGCTGTACCAGCACTTCCAAAGTAAATTAAAAACCTTGAAACTATTGTATTTAACCTGGCGGGTTAAAGAACCCTAAAGTCAAGAGAAAGGAACTATAGGGGTATGTCTACACTGCCACCCTAGTTCAAACTAGGATGGCTAAACGTGCATTCGAACTTACAATGAAGCCTGGGATTTAAATATCCGGGCTTCATTTACATGTTCAGTGCCGCCATTTTTAAATGCCCGTGGTTACTTTCCTGCCCCGGCTACACTGCGCGGACTAGGTAGCTCGAATTAAAGCTCTAATTCGAACTACCGTTATTCCTTCTGCAAGGAGGTTTAGCGGTGGTTCAAATTAGAGCTTTAATCGAACTACCTAGTCGTGCCACACGCATGTAACCGCAGGCAATAAAATTGGTGCCCGCCGAGGAACATGCAAATGAAGCCGGGATATTTAAACCCAGGCTTCATTCTGAGATTCAGGCTGCCTACATTAGCCACCCTAGTTCGAACTAGGGTGACAGTGTAGACATACCATGGACTACCTCAGTTTACTCCTAGGGTATCTTGCTGAGAACTTTCAACTCAAATCCTAAATTTGAGGTCCAAGAATACACAGATCCCTTCACATAGACAAAACAGCTAAACTTGACCCTGGTCGTCCTGGCAACCACATTCCAAAAGGGCCTCACTTTGATAAGGCCGGTACCAAACAACCGCGTGGGATTGTTTTTCACTGTCTGCTTTATTCCTAGAAAATAAGCTTGGATCCAAAGGAGCCAGCTGGGTTTTAGCTTGGAGAACAGAAGCTCTTATGTCCATCAGCGAAAGACCGCTCTAGCCTTACGCTGGAAAGACCCTTACCAAGTTTTGCTAACCACCAACACCGCTGTGAAATGCCAAGAACTGACCGTCTGGAACCATGTTTCTCACTGAAAAAAAAGACCCCTCCACCTCGAGATGACTCGACCCCGACTGCTGATAACCCTATCTCTCTTTCTGGTCCTGCTTTCCCACCTGCTGGACACCAGGGCTGTGTCTAGACTGGCCACTTTTTCCAGAAAATCAGCCGCTTTTCCGGAAAAACTTGCCAGCTGTCTACACTGGCCGCTTGATTTTCTGCAAAAGCACTGACAATCTACTGTCCGAAATCAGTGCTTCTTCCGGAAAAGCTTTGACGCTCCCGTTCGGGCAAAAGTCCTTTTTGCGAAAAACTGTTGCGCAAAAGGGCCAGTGTAGACAGCTAGCTAAGACTTTTGCACAAAAGCAGGCTAAACGGAAAAAAGCGGTTTGGATGCCGGGAGACCCCGTAGGAGCCCTGGACTTCCTGGTAACCCGAGCTCTTAAAGTAGCCGCAGGCTGCTGAGCGCATATGGCAGGAGCGTGCCTCAGACCTCTGGCCTGAGGTCTGCCACGGTGCCCCTGCTGTGCCCAGCAGCCACCTCGCAGCCCAGCATGGCAGCTCCGGGCGCTCAGCCACCTGCACCCCCAGCGCAGGAGGCCCCCAGGGGCCGCAAAAGAAGAGCCCCATCGTGGTCCTCGGGGGAGCTGGAGACCCTCCTGGACCTGTGGGAGGAGGAGGAGGGCCTGCACGAGACCCGGTCCCGGCGCCGCAATGCCGACATCTTTGGCCGCATGGCCCAGGCGCTAGCCCAGCAGGGCCATCAGCCGGAACCTGGAACAGGTCGGGCTAAAGTCAGAAACCGCCTGGGCTATGTGCGGGCCAGCGAGGGCCGGGGCAGGACCAGACACCTGCCCCACTATGACCGGCTGCACGCCATACTGGGCCAGCCAGCCCTGCAAGCCCCGGACGTGCCCGTCGACAGCAGCGTGCGCCCCCCCGTCACCAGGACCACTGAGGCGGGGGAAGGAGACAGCAGTGCATCAGAGGATGAGACCAGCACTGCCACCCAGCAGGCCCCTTCCAGCAGCCCTGACGTCTCCCGCGCATCCTCCGAGGCTGGGGAAGGATCCGCCGGTGAGTCTTGCACTTTGCACTCACAAGGGGGGGGGCGGGGGGGGAGCCTGTCACTCAGGCCACGTGTGCTGCACGCTGTGTAGCATTAGGCAGCAGCACATGCAACCACGTGCAGCCTGGTGACCGGCGGCACGTGGCGCGGCAGGCAGCTGCAGGGCACGCCTGGCACCGTACTGCTCACACACATGCGGCGGGACCAGGGGGAAGGGTGGATGCTGGCTGGAACCAGCCAGGGCCCCAGGGACTCAGGCCAGAGCCCGCACCTCCGCAAGGGTGCAGCACAGAGAATGGCACACTGTCCCATGCCTGGCTGTGAGGCACAGCCAGCTGCTCCTGGGTAAACCGCAGCATCACAGCCCTGTGAGCGTGGCCCCCACTGAGCCCCTCGCCTGCTCCCGGTGCCTTGGCTGGCTCCCCGAGGGAAGTCCCACTGCGGCCACACATGTCCCTGGGCTACGTGTGTGAGGGATAGTGGGAGGGAGAAGGGGAAGCGCTCGGGCCGCCCCTAGGGCTGCCTGAGTTTTGCTGCAAGGATGGGACACTCCCCAGTCACTCTCCTGGTTCCGTCCAGGAGATATCCCACGCGATGGGGATCTGAGAGCCCAGACCACCTCTGCCAGATGTGCTCCCAGGCACTGTGTGGGGATGCATCTCGCTCCCTGTCAAACACCAGTGATTAGCCCAAAGCCTCACAGCCTCCACCGGCAGGGAGTTCCACAGGTTAATGCAACACAAGCGCCCTCCCGCCCTCCACGGGGCCAGGACACAGACCGGTGGTTACAATACATGGAGGAGGACCCTACTCCAGGGGCGGTCCTCCTTGCAAACATACAACACAGGGGGCAGGGGGGGAACCGAGTGGGCCCAAGCCACACTACTGTGGTGTCACCTGGGCTCAGGGGGTGGAGGGCATGAGGTGTGGGGACAGTGGCCGGCATGCCTGACTGACCCATCCTTTCTTCTCTTCCCTGCAGCGGGGCCAAGCACAAGCCGGGGACCCTCCATTCCGGCAGCAGCGGCACCCCCAGCTGCCCAACCACGGAGGCAGAGGCTCCGCCACTGGGACCAGCTCCTTTGGCGCCATGTGGAGGCCGTCGGCGCGTGAGGCTGCGATTAGGCAGCGCGTCGAGGACCTGCAGTGGCGCCAGGAGGCCTGGGCCGCCTTCCAGGCCAGTGCGTCCGCGCATGGCGGATTCAATCGCCACCCTCACTGCCCACATAGCCCATGCCATCCATTATGGCATGGCCTTACCATGCCCCGCCACCCCTCCTGCCCCTGCAATGCCCCTCCTGCAATGCCTCCTCCTGCTGCCCCTGCAATGCCCCTCCTGCAATGCCCCCTCCTGCCGCTCCTGCAATAGCCCCTCCTGCCCACCTCCCGTGCAGCCTGCCCGATGCGGCCTGCCCCCATGTCCAGGTCCGCCCCCGCGTGCTCGCAGGAGGCCACCCCTCCCAGGAGTAGCTCCTCCTCCTCCCAGTTGAAGGTCTCTCCCCTTGTAAATAAAAACATACAAGTTTTTCAGTTGAAAACAAAACTGTGTTGGTTATTGTGTTACTCGAGGTAACTGTAATAAATGATTTGAGATGCCAATTAGCCAACTAAATTTAAGAGGATTACAAAATGCGGACACCAAATTCTGTATCTATCACCGGTCGCCTTTAAGTGGTCATTGGTTTGTGGCGCATAAATAAATACTGACACTTTTAAGTAAAATTTAAACCACAACTATATTAACATAGATAACAAACAAGCAAGAAGGTTGTAGTGCTGGCAACCTCAATCCTTTGGTCCTTCGGGCCTCGGGAGAGGAACAGCCAGGAGATCCTCGACGGAAGACGACGGTGAAGCTGGCAACCTCAATCCTTTGGTCCTTCCGGGCCTCGGAGAGGAACAGCCAGGAGATCCTCGATGGAAGACGACGGTGAAGCTGGCAACCTCAATCCTTTGGTCCTTCCGGGCCTCGGAGAGGAACAGCCAGGAGATCCCTCGAAGATGACTGGAATCGGCTACTCTGACTCGAGCCTTCCGCACGAACCACGAATCCTCTTCCTGTTCTTCGGGACAGCTTGGACAGGCGATGGTGGCCTAAACCCTAGCCTAAACTAAAAGAAAAACCCTAGCTACGTCCGACGCACCCGACGAACATTCACGATGACGGCCTATGTGCTTGGAACCGACGCTTTACAATTGGGGGGAGGTAAGGGGAGGGGAGGGGAAGGGTAGGGGACGGGAGGGAGTTGTATGGGGAGACCGAGGCAACCCTACTATGGGGCTTGTGCGAACATGCCCGTCAGGGCCTCTTGGATGCGTACCTCATCCTGGTGTGCCTTGCGGATGGCAGCTGTGTGGGGCTGTTCAAACGTCTGTGCCTCGGCTGCCATCCATGCAGGGAGGAAGGCCTCCCCACTCCACTCCAAAATGTTGTGGAGCACTCAGCACGCGGCCAGTACCTCCGCTGCATTCTGCTCACCCATCTCGAGACGGGTGAGCAAACAATGGAAGCGGGCTTTTAAGCGGCCGAAGGTGCACTCCACCTGATTTCGGGCCCGGTTGAGGCGGTCGTTGAACCGGGCCCGGTTCTGGTCCGGCCGCCCCGTGTAGGGCCGCATTAGCCAGGGCAGCAGGGGGTAGGCCGCGTCCCCGATGACGCAGATGGGCATAGGCACATCCCCGACAGTCAACTCCCGCCGGGGGAAGTAGGTGCCCGCCTCCAGCCTGCGAAACAGTCCGGAGTTGCAGAGGATGCGGGCGTCGTGTGCCCTGCCGGACCAGCCCGTGTAGACATCCAGGAAGCGGCCCCGGTGGTCCACGAGGGCCTGCAGAACAATCGAGCAGTACCCCTTCCTGTTCGTGAAATGGGCTGCTCGATGCTCCGGGGCCCGGATGGGGATGTGGGTTGCATTCAGGGCTCCCCTGCAGTTGGGGAACCCGAGGGCAGCGGCCGGCCAGTGTAGCGTCCACGCCGCGCAGGCGGATCACTCGGGAGCAGGACATCATTGATGGCGTGGACGACCTGCAGAAGGATGCAGAGAAACACAAGGGAACACGTCACATAAGGCAGGGGTGAGTGTGCGCTCCCTTGGCCCCCCCCCCCGTGATTCCCTCTGTCTGCACGCACGCACGCACACACACACACACACCAGGGCCCCCCTCGCCCCACGGCCCCCCCCACCAGCAGGCCTGTGCAAGGGAGGGACGGCCCAAACCCCTGGGTGACCCAGCCTGGAGTCTTGGCTGCCCCTGGGCATGGAGTGCAGCACCCTCCCCCCACCCCACTCCCACTCCCCTGGGACTTACCTCCATGACGATCACACCGACGGTGGATCTTCCCACCCGAATTGCTGTGCCACCGATTGGTAGCTGTCCGGGTGGCCAGCTTCCATAGCGCGATGGCGACCCTCTTGTTCACGGGATGGGTGCACGCAGCCGGGTGGTGGCTCTCTGGAGCGCGGGTGAGCCAGGCACACAGCTCCAGGAACGCCCGCCGCATGCGGAAATTCCGAGCCATTGCTGGTCGTCCCATTGCCCAAGGACCAGCCACTCCCACCAGTCTGTACTGGTGTCCAGTCTCCAGAGTGGCCTCTCCACGGTGGGGTGGGGATGCCACAGGAATCCATGGCCTCCTGGTGAGGAGTCCAAGGTGATCTGCGCCTCCTGGTCCTGGAACACGAGGGCACCAGCCTGGAGCACCAGCTGCAGGCACTCGAAAATGGCCGACAGGGGCCAGAGCAGGCACATGGCCACCCGTGGCTCCATGGCAGACAAAGCAAGGCACAAGAAACCAAAACCAGGAAAAAGCACTAGGGGGCAAAAGGGTGGTGTCCAAAAGGCAGAGGGCAACCACCAAACCTGCTATGGCTGTCAGTCCCTGCCAGAGGTCCTAACACACGGAGCAGGAGACAAACGGCTGTCCGGCGAGACCCCTTTAAGCACGTGTCTGAACGGAGCTCCAGCCCGGCCCCCGGAAAGGGCTGGTGCCCTTTGCCCTCTTCAAAATGGTTCCGGGCTTCTGCTTTGCGCAAAAGCGTGCCGCCAATCTAGACGCGCTTTTGCAAAAAGCGCATCGTTCTAACGATAACTCCGGGACCAATCTCGCTCTTTGCGGAAATACTTTTAACGGAAAACCTTTTCCGTTAAAAGTATTTCCGGAAAATCATGCCAGTCTAGACGCAGCCCAGGAGACAAGTACAGGGTGACGTGCTAGTAACCTCTCCCCTGCATGATGTTGAACCATGACTGTTTCAGAAAAAGAAGAAGAAATGTCTGCTCCACTGACACTGCCAAAACCCAGAGATTTCTGACTACAAAAGGACATTAAGAACTGACCTTGGTGAAAGAAGCGAAGTATTGTATATTGTAAAGGAGAAACTTGTGGGAGTGGTTTGGGTTTCTTCCAGGGTCTGGACTCTGTACTTACAGATGGGTACCATCAGCATGTACTGCCCTCCCTAATTGGTTTTTAAATGCAATTAACCCTTAAGTTCCAAATACCCTTTAATTGGATTACCTTAGTACCCGACCGATTCCAAAATCTGCTTTCACTCCTACCAGAGGTCCAGAAAAATCTCTGAACTACAAGGTCAAATTTATGTGCCCCAAAAATACATATCAGATTGAGAAGCATGCTTTTTATTTAGCCTATAGGATATCTCTCTTGTGTATTGATTATGATATATTGTGTTATGTTACTATGATTATGAAACAGCCCCATCATAGAATTATATTGGGATATTAATGTTTTTATTGCTTTTGCTTATTTTAGGCATATTTTATTGTTGGGGAAAAAATGTAATAATAGAAATAGCTTTCATGTTTGTACTCATTAGGTAATGTCTAATGAAAATAAAGGTTTAGAAAGGTAGTTGTGCTAAAAGCACAAAAGGGGGGAGTGTGGAGGCACAGGGAATTGGTATGCAGCCATTTCAGGTTTGTTAGCAGTGAAGCAAGAGTCAAGCTAACTCTAACCCTAACAACGCGAGAGCTGTAAAAGATCTCGCTTCTCGCCTCATTTTAGGAGATAAGGATAGAATGCTGACTCTGGCAGGGACTTTGAGATAAGGAGCATCTGGGTGGAACTAAAATAACTGTTAGCCATTGGTATTTGTAATGGGAAGGAGACTAATTGTTTATTGTTATTATATGTAATGGACAGTATATAAACTGCTTCATAATTGCTTGTATTAGAAGATCTGCCTGGGCGCCGCCCCCCCCCCCGCGTCCAAATCAGCTTTTCCCTTGCTGCAGCTCGTAATAAAACTGCCTCTGGCTACTTGTTGCTTACAAACGCAGAGTGAAGGCTTGTTTTCTTCCACACCGCATTGGTTCTTCTGGCCCCCTGCCACCACCCTTGCTAGCTACTTGAGTTTAACCCCGTAGTCACTAGGTGCTGGCCAGCACTCCTATCCAGCACACCAGCAGAGTGCTTTCAGAGGCTGAACAAGGACATAGAAAAAGAGCTTCTGGTTGTGGTATTTGGAGTGGAACAATTCCATCAGTACTCCTAATAGTGCAATTGTAACCCAGGCTAGGTCTACACTACCGAGTTTTTGTGCAAAAATGGCCATTTTTTGTACAAAAAATCACGGCGCGTCCACACCTCAAGTACTTTGCACAAATAAAACGAAAGAACAGAGGAGTTTTTCTGGTGTAGGTATTCCTCTTTCTACGAGGAATAACTCCTTTTTGCGCAAGAGCTCTTGCACAAAAAGGTGTGTGTGGGTGGGGAACAGGGGTTTTTTGCACAAAAAGAGGCAATCGAGAAAAACCCAGGTGCCCTGGTGGCCATTTTGTAAATAGCAATCAGAGTTTCCTTTCGAGAGAGTGCTCCTAGAGCCCAGGGGGGAGGGATAGCTCAGTGGTTTGAGCACTGGCCTGCTAAATACAGGGTTGTGAGTTCACTCCTTGCAGTGGTGATTTGGGGCAAAAATTTGTCAGGGATGGTACTTGGTCATGCTGTGAAGGCAGGGGACTAGACTTAATGATCTCTCAAGGTCCCTTCCAGTTCTAGGAGATCAGCAATCTCCATTAATTTATTTTATAATTTAATTTAATTTTGCAAAAGCACATCGCTTTTTCGATGCGCTTTTGCAGTGTGGACGCGCTCTTGCACAAGAAGTTTTTGTGGATGATCTCTTCCACAAAAAGCTTCTGGCGCAAGAAGCCTGTAGTGTAGACATAGCCCCACACACCTAGGGTACATCTAGACTACACGCTTCTTTCAAAAGAAGCTTTTTTTGAAAGATTCTTTCAAAAAAGCTTCTTTCGAAAAAGATCGTCTAGACAGCCACAACTTTTTCGATAAAGCGATCCACTTTTTCGAAAGAGAGCACCCAGGCAATCTGGATGCTCTCTTTCAAAAAAGCCCTGTTTGCGGTCAAGAACGCCTTTTTTCGAAAGAGCTCTTTTGAAAAAAGGCGTTCTTCCTCAAAGTGAGGTTTACCGCTGTCGAAAAAACCGCCGCATTCTTTCGATTTAATTTTGAAAGACTATGGCGGCAGTCTAGACACAGGTGAAGTTTTTTCGAAAAAAGGCCACTTTTTCCAAAAAAACCCTGTAATCTAGACATAGCCCTAGTGTGGTTCACTGTCATGTGCAGTGGCACCTAGACCACAGCAACAGATAAGAACAAGAGACCTCCACAACGTAGGCTGAAAGTTAGCTGGCTTTATAGCTCAAGCTGTAGGGGCTTCTATACTAAGCTTCAGAGATCCCCAATTCCAATCCACCCACTGGCAGTTACAAAAACTCCTAAACACAATTGTGGCAAGAGAGCAATACTAACAAGATGGCCAAAAGCCAAGCAGCACTAGGTGCAGAAACCTATTTTCAAATTAAAGATGAGCTGAGTATGTAGGTTGGAATCATGTTTCAAAGGTAGAGAGCTGCTGTTCCCACTGCATTATGTAAGAATGTCACTGTGATGGGGTGTACCAGTCCTGCACTGAACAAGCAGGGTTTAGCCAGGCTGCCCTGGCTGGAGGAGCCCTGCCCCTGCTGGGCATGCTTAGACTGTAGCCCTGGTATAAAAGCTTGGGGAGAGGCTCAGTCTGGGCTGGTGGAGAAGGACCTTTGTTTGCCCATGCATATGTGGCCCCTGAAAATCCAGAGGACCTGGTTGCTATGTGGGGCGGTGACCCCATGGATCTGGTAGGAAGCAGCCCAGGGAAGGTGCAGGAGCAGCCTCTCCCACCCTGAGATCCTTGGTGTGTTGTGGTTGGATTCCCTGCCGAGGGAGTGGTGGGCTGTTCTGCCACCCACAGGGCCCTGGGTTGGGACCTGGTGGAGTAGGTTGGGCCTGGGTCCCCCTAGCGGGGTATAGTGCCACCCCCTCATGACTCTGGCCAGTGGGCTATCTAGCCCTGCATTAAAGGGCCAGCCTTTGATTTTAGTTTAGACTTTTGCTGCCAGGCTATCCTGCCCTGTGGGGAGGGGTCTATTTACTGGTGGGACTAACTGTGTGGGGTGAGCTGTGGTTCAGACAGCCCAGGGGACCTGAGATCCTACCCCATGGGAGAAAAGAGGGGACCACCCTGTGACAGTCACACAAAAGACATGCTTCACCCCAAGGCACTAATGTTCCTGCTAATCTTTTCAATCCACGTGCAGATTTTCCCATCCAGGTGCAGAATAAATTTTATGTGCACCCAGGCATGTGTGAATATGCACTACCAACAGAAACCAAAATCCTAGCTGTGGGTGCTCTGCTAATCAGCTGGGCAGCACTGGAACCTCTCCCTGAGCAGCTGCACAAGTGCAGGGCTTACAAGGAGCACTGCTGGGTACTGACCACTGTCTTAGGCCCAAGAGTGTTTACTGGCCAAGAATTAATACACACGCAGCTCAGCTCCCTGAGAGAAGGGTAGGACGCTCAACAGTCATGCAGTAACACTACCCCCAAAATAAATTCTGTTACCACCCCTGCTCCATGGGCCAAGGGCAGAGCAGAGCAGAGCAGAGCCATCTCCCTTCAAGGAAAAGCCCTGGTGCCAGGGGAGGCATCCGGGGGCACTGTACTCACTGACCATGGGCCCACGTTGGCCTCAGGAGAAGTGTAGTCGGTTTGCCTGCCCGGAGGGGTTCCTCCTCCTCCTGCTCAGTGGGCGGCCACTCCCCCGCCCCACTACATTCCAGAGAAGGAGGAGAGTCAACAGGGTGCAGGGGCTGCTCTCTTCCTTCCCCGCCCGCTCCCGCTCCTGCTCCCGCTCCTGCTCCTGCTCCAGCCGGAGCCCTACCCAGCCACCACCTGAGGCCTCCGTGCTGCTGGACCTGCTCCCCCCGGACGCCACCGCCTTCCACCACCACTGGCTACTGCTGCCTGAGGGGAGAGGGGGGGGCCTGCCGGCTGCCCTCCCGCTCCCCTCCTTCACTCCAGAGGAAGAGGACCCCACCAGCACCACCACCCAGAGGCCTTCCCCTGCTGACTGCTGCCTGCCCACTGCTGCTGCTACTGCTGCGCCCCGCTGAGGGGAGAAGAGGAGAATTACCATCAAGAACTGTGGAGGGGGTTTGTTCATAAGACTGAGTTTTTTCATCTGCTCCAGGGGTGGTGGTGAACTGAGCTGTTAAAAGGGGGGCTGGGGGAGAGGCTCAGAGCCCTCCCCCCAGTCCAGCTGCCCCCTGCCACCACCCCCAACGCCCCCTCCACCCCTTTCACCATCTGGACTGCCTCTTCTCCCCTTGGTGAGGTTGGCTTGCCCCACTTCCACCTGGGACTGTTTGCTGCAGCAGTGGGAGAGGTTGAGCCCCACAAGCGCTCGTGGGCGTGCTCCCTCCCCACCCCCTTGGACTTGGCCCCCCCTCCCTCAGCTACATTTGGCTCCTCACCCCTGGTCACCCACCCTGCCCCAGCAGCTTGTTCCTTTTCCCCACTGTCTGCCCTCCCCTGCTAGCCCAGCTCATTTTCCCCCTCCTTTCCCAAAGTCACTTACCCACCACATTCACTCCCAAAGTTTGTTACCTGCCACGCCCCTGCCCCAGCTAACCTAATTGTGTGTGTGCCCCGCCCCTCCCAGCTGCTGTTTTGCCTCCATTTTGCCCCTCCCCCCAGCCCATTTTGCCTGTTCTCCAGCCCTTGAGCACCGCCCAATCTGCCTTGTCCTCTCCGCCCCCGAGCGCTTGTGCCCCACCCCTCCCCTTTTAGTTAGTCCCCCTGTTCACTGCACTCCCCCAATGGTCCCATAGTTTCCCTTTATACCCCAGTGCAGCCGGAGGAGCTGGCCCCGGTCCTGCACCTGTTACCACGTTCTCTGCCCCACCCTGCCAGCACCCTCCTCCTCTGTCCTCAGCCTTACAGGGAGGAGTGGTTGCTGGCCCCTCGGTTCCCCGTCCATATTCACCCCTGGCAGAACCCTCCCTCCTTGCAATCAGTCAGTGTGAGGGAGTGGTTGCCCCCCCTCTTTTTTCCCTCCCTCCCCAATTGCGTGCACCCTTCCTCGCGTATCCTCCCCCAATAGCGTCCTCCTCCTCTGCCACAGCCTCAGCAGGAGGAGAGGCTGCTAACCCCATCCCCTTCCTCAGTTGCCCTTCCCTGAAACCTGTACCCTTCCTCTCTCCCCCTCTTTCCCCTCACTGATGCCCTCCTCCCCTGCCTGTTGTCCGTTGGGGAGGAGCGGTCAGTCTGCCCCTCCCACCCCCCCGCCATCTGTGACTCCTTCCTCCCTCCTTTCACGATGGAGGAAACCCCTGCCCCAGTCGGTCCCACGGTGCCCTCATTGCCACCGGGCCCAAAGAATGCTGCGGCTGACCTCCCGACCCCCGGTCCAAGCTCCGCCGCTGCTACGGCTGACGCTCCCTCAGGACTGGGAGCAGCCTCCACCTCGGTCGGAAAAAAGGGCCGGGGGGGGAAGAAGGGCAAAGGCCCGGCCCGGAAGGCCAAACCTCCCCCGCCCACCGTGGCCCCATCGACATGAGCTATGAGGGAAGACTGAAGGAATTGGGTTTGTTTAGTTTAGAAAAGAGAAGATTGAGGGGGGACATGATAGCAGTTTCCAGGTATCTAAAAGGGTGTCATAAGGAGGCGGGAGAAAACTTGTTCATCTTGGCCTCTGAGGATAGAACAAGAAGCAATGGGCTTAAACTGCAGCAAGGGAGGTTTAGGTTGGACATTAGAAAAAGTTCCTAACTGTCAGGGTAGTCAAACACTGGAATAAATTGCCCAGGAGGTTGTGGAATCCCCATCTGTGGAGATATTTAAGAGTAGGTTAGATAAATGTCTATCAGGGATGGTCTAGACAGTATTTGGTCCTGCCATGAGGGCAGGGGACTGGACTCGATGACCTCTCGAGGTCCCTTCCAGTCCTAGTATTCTATGATTCTATGATCGTCCACCGCAGCCCCTCCTTTCCCTGCTGTTCCCCCCACCAGCTCTGCGGGTGAACCGACCACGGCCCACAGAGCGTACGCCCAGGTGGCCGCTGCCGTCCCCCCACGTGCCGCGTCATGCCCCCCGACTGCCGCCTCCAGTTCCATCCCGGGTGGCCAGGGCCCCTTTCCCACCATGACCAGGAGGCACGGTGTCCGCTGCCTCCTGGTCGCCGCCTCGCCCCACGTCGAAACTTACGTGCGGGCGTTGGCGAGGGTGGTGGGGGCCTCGGCCGTGGTGGCGGCCTCCAAGATGTATGGCAAGGTGGTGTTCTTCCTTGCCTCGGAGGCCGCCGCCCAGGAGGCGGTGGAGAGGGGCCTGGTGGTGGGGGGCGTGCACGTGCCCCTCGAGCCGTTGGAGGACCTGGGCGTACGGGTGGTTCTCACCTCCGTCCCGCCCTTCCTCCCCAATGCTGCCCTGTTGCCTTCCCTCTCCACCCTGGGGAAGCTGATTTCCATCCTCAGTCCTCTCCCGTTGGGCTGTAAGGACCCCGCCCTCCACCACGTCTTGTCATTCCGCCGGCAGGTGCAACTGCAAATGCCACTGGCGGCGCGTGGCAGGGTGGCGCTAGAGGGGTCCTTTATGGTGCCCTACCAGGGGGCCCTCTCCCAGGTCCACTATTCAACGGGTGAGGCCCGGTGCTTCCTCTGCCAGGCAATGGGGCACGTTCGGAGGGACTGCCCCTTGGCCCGGTCGGGGGAGGCGTCCGGGCCCACCGGGGCCCAGGACGGCGCCAGCCCTACCACTGCCGGCCCCCCTGGTAGTCCGGCCTCCGCGGCTGCCCCTCCTCCAACCAACGGCTCGGCTCGATAGCCGGAGGCACCCCCTCTGGCATGCCCGAGCGAGCAGGCGGGCCCGAGGAGGAGAGGGTGGCGCGGTCGCTGCTGGGCAAGGGAGAGGGCCCCCCCCAGGTGGAGGTTTCCCTACCCTCCTCTCTCCCTCCCCTGCCTCAACGCCCTCCCCGAAAACCAACTGCACCCCCTGGCCTTGCCCCTGCTGACCAGCCTTCCACCTCCACCTCGGAGGGCTGGACGCTCGTTGGGGGAAAGCGCAGAGCCCGCCGTTCGCGGGCTCAATCTCCCCCCTCTGATGAGGAGGGTGGGAAGGCCCCCCCTCCATAAGATTCCGAGGGGGGCCAGCGCTGCCGAGAACGCCCCCAGCGAGCGCCAGCAGGAGGCGCCGGCCGAGGAAGCTGTGGCGGCGAAGGGGGACGAAGTCGTCCCCTGTGGAGCCCATCCATGAGGAGGCCTCGGGTGGAGCTCTCTCGGCCCCGATATCAGCTGAGCCCCCCGCCGTTACCACCGAGCCAACAATTACCTTGGCGGGGAAGGCTCCGGGGCTGAGAGGATGGAACTCAGCTCCATCTTCGAGGAGATCGAGGCCCTGGGTCTGACCCCACTCGCTCAGGGGGAGGACGACCCTTTGCCAGTGGGCCTCAGTCTGGGCGGCGACTCCATGGCGCCTCCCCCTCCTCTCCCTGACCCTGACCCTCACCCTACCAGTATTGGTAGCCCTACGTCCCAGGTGGCCAACCCCGTCCTTACACTTGGGGCGCCCCTAGTATTACCAATTGGCCCGGCCGACTCTGGCGCTGGAGCTGAAACCGTCGAGCTATTAGGGGCGACGACCGGTGCCGAGCGGCCGGGCCCCGAGCTTGGGGGCGCCCCTTCCCATGCAAATGAGGCGGGGCAGCCATCCCCCCTTCCCGCTCCCGTCCTCCCTGTCCCTGTTCGGGAGGCGCCGCAGTTAGGTGACCCAAATTCGGGGGATCTACCCCCGATCCTGCCCTAAATTCTGGTCCCCTCCCCTGCACCAAGCCTCCCCTCACCTCTGTTCGAGTCCCTGGCCCTGACCCCACCCTCTATGAACCCATCTCCAGCCCCGAGTCCTCCCCCGTCCCCAATTCCTCTCCTATCCCCATGCCTCCTCCCCTCACTAACCCCGCCCTACCGTCCGGCCAGAGCTCACCCTCCTCCCAACCCTGTCATGATGTCCGCTCCCCACCCCGTCCCCACCCCCTCCCACCCCAGTCCCCGATACGAACCCCATCCCGCTCCCATCGTCCTCCCATACCACTATTGTTGCCACCCCCACGGGGGCCGTCTCATTTCCGTTAGCTGTGGGCGGCCCTCAGGGGGTGGTATTCGTATCCCCGGTCCCCAATCCCTTGGGGGCTGCCTTGTTCCCTCCGCCGCCCCTTTCCTTGCCGGGGTTGGGGATGGGCAGCCCGGTGCCGTCGCTGTCGGCGCCGAGCAGGGGATCGGATCCCTGCTTGCCTGTCTCCGTGGCCCGTGAGCTCCATCTGGGGGCCCGGACGGAGGAGAACCCTAGTGCCCCTTCGGCGCTGAGGGTTGAGCTGCGCCAGTTCCTCATAGATAACTGCGGGGCCAAGGGCAAGGTGCAGCTCACCCGTCAGCGCTGGGGGGACTTTCATTCCATTCTTCAGGCCACCAGAGCCCTTCTGCAGGAGGGGAGAGGGACCAATAGGCAAGACGGCATGGCGTACTGCCGGACCCGCAGATTCCGAGACGCTCTCCTGACTTTCCGGTCGGAGAGCGGTCTACTGCGGGGCCGCCACTTCACCTGCCCATGAGGATCCACCCCAGCCCTCATCATGAAGTACACCACATTCGCAACACTGAATGCCCGGGGCTGTAGGGCGGGTCTCCGCAGGAGCCGGGTGCTCTCCTTCCTTCGGGAGGGGGGGTACTCGGTGGTTTTCCTGCAGGAGACCCACGACTCCAGCCGTCGAGGCTGGCTGGCGGCTGGAGTGGGGACGGGGTGCATTTTAGCCACCTCGGCTCGCTCGGCGGGGTGGCCACCCTGTTCTCCCCTGCCCTACGGCCCGAGGTGCTGGGGACCGCCGAGGTTGTCCGGGCCGCCTGCTGCGTCGGGCCGGCGTGGAGGGCTGGCGTTGAACTTGGTCAGCGTCGCCCGACGCGGGCCCGGACCAAATCTGCCCTTATCGCCACCTTCCTCGGCACTCTGGATCCTCGCGAGTGCCTGGTCTGGGAGGATTTCAACACCACCCTCGATGACCGGGACCGTGTAGGACTCGCGAACTGCCAGGCCGCAGGCGTCCTCAGGAGATCGTGGACCATCACTCCCTGGTGGGCGTCTGGCGAGACCACCACCCGGACGACACCACCACCTTCACCTACGTCCGGGTGGAGGACGATCGGTCGAGCCACTCCCGGTTGGATCGCGTCTACCTTTCCCGTTTCCATCTGGCACGAGCCCACTCCTCCAGCATCCGGCCGGCCCCGTTCACGGACCACCATCTGGTGGCCATGAAAGCCTCTCTGAGTTCGGAGAGGCTGGGGCGGCCTATTGGCACACAATAATAGCTTGCTGGAGGCGTGGGCTTCATGGCGTCCTTCCGGGAGTTCTGGCTGGCCTGGCGGGGCAGCGGCCCGCCTTTCCCTCGGCGGCGATGGTGGGGCGTGGGAAGGTGCGCCCGGCTCTTCTGCGCGACTACTCCCGGGCGCCAGCCGGCGGAGGATGCGGCGATAGAGCAGTTGGAAGGGAGGTCTTGAAGCTTGAGAGGCGCCTGGCATCCGCCCCGAGATCCACTCCTCTGCGAGGCGTACCGGGAGAGCGGGAGGCTCCGGGCCCTGGAAGATCACAGGGCCGGGCGCCTGTTCGATCGCATCCAGCTCCTTCGGAGATGGATCGCGGCTCCCTTCTTCTCGCCCTGGAGAAAGGAGGGGGCCAAAAGCATGTCACCTGCCTTTTGGCGGAGGACGGCACCCCCCTCACGGATCCGGCGGAGATGCGTGGAAGGGCCAGGGCCTTCTACGCCAGTTTGTTCTCCCCGGATCCGACGCCTGCAAGGTGCTCTGGACCGAGCTCCCGACGGTCAGCGCGGGCGACCGAGACCGGCTGGAGCTGCCTCACACTCTGGCCGAGTTCTCGGAAGCCCTCCGTCTCATGCCCAACAACAAGACCCCGGGAATGGACGGGCTGACCGTGGAGTTCTACCGCCTGTTCTGGGGCGTCCTCGGCCCCAGACCTGTTACCGTCTGGGCCAAGTCCTTGGAGGCGGGGTCCTCCTCTGTCGTGCAGGCGGCGGTGCTGCGCCTTATTGCCGAAGAGGGGACCTCCGCGACCTACAGAACTGGCGTCCCGTCTCGCTCCTCAGCACGGACTACAAGGTCGTAGCAAAAGCCATCTCGCTGCGACTGTGGTCCGTGCTGGCGGACATGATCCATCCCGACCAGACCTACACCGTCCGGGCGCAGTATTTTTGACAACCTGTATTTGGTCCGGGATCTCTTAGAGCTCGGGTGTAGGGACGGCTTGTCGTTCGCCCTCCTGTCCCTGGACCAGGAGAAGGCGTTCGACAGGATGGACCACGGGTATCTCCTGGGCACCCTGCAGGCCTTCGGATTCAGGCCCGGTTTTTGTGGGTTTTCTCCGGGTGCTGTATGCCCTCGCGGAGTGTCTGGTCAGGCTCAACTGGACCCTGACTGAGCCAGTGAGCTTCGGGCGGGGAGTACGTCAGGGGTGTCCGCTGTCGGGCCAGCTGTACGCTCTGGCGATCGAGCCCTTCCTCTGTCTCCTCCGTAGGAGGTTGACGGGGTTGGTGCTCCAAGAGCCGGAGCTGCGGCTGGTCCTGTCGGCATACGCCAATGACGTGCTCCTCGTGGTCCAGGACCCGGGTGACCTGGCGCGGGTGGAGGCCTGCCAAGCCGTCTACTCGGCAGCCTCCTCCGCCCGGGTCAACTGGGTCAGAGCTCTGGCCTGGTGGTCGGGGCGGGTGGCGGGCGGCTCCCTCCCACCCGCTTCAGGCCATCAGGTGGAGCGGGTCCGCTGCTCTATCTGGGCGTCTATTTATCCGCCACGCATCCCTCCCCGCCGGAGAACTGACAGGGTTTGGAGGCCAGAGTGGGTGAGCGGCTGCGGAGATGGACAGGACTGCTCCGGTGTCTCTCCCTTCACGGGAGGGCGCTGGTGTTAAATCAGATGGACCTGTCCATGCTCTGGCACCGGCTCAACACCCTGCGCCCAGCCCCGGAGGTCCTGGCCAAGCTCCAGAGGACAGCTTTGGAGTTCTTTTGGCCAGGACTGCACTGGATCTCTGCAGGGGTCGTGTCTCTCCCCCTGGAGGAGGGGGGCCAGGGCCTGGTCTGCGTCTGCAGCCAGGTCGGACCTTCCGCCTCCAGGCCCTGCAGACTCCTCTTTGGTGCAGGTAGTCCGGCATGGAGCACTTTGGCGCACGCCTTCCTCCGCCACCTCCGAGAGCTCCGATACGACCGGCAGCTCTTTTTTTATCCACCCGAGGGGCCTTCCGCGAGACCTCTCAGAGCTGCCGGAATTCTACCAGGACCTCCTCCAGACCTGGAAGCTGTTTTCGGCAACCAGGTCCGTTGTGGCTGCCAAGGGAGCAGACCTTCTCGCGGAGCCCCTGCTCCACAATTCAGCCTTGTGCGTGCAGGTGGCGGTGTCTCCCTCGGTGTGCCAGAGGCTGATCCTGGCAGAAACCACCATGGTCGGAGACCTCCTGGACTACGACAGGGGGGACTGGGTGGATCCCCGAGCGCTCGCTCAGCGCATGGGGCTCTCCACCCCCCGAACCCCCCTGCGCCTACTCCAGGAGGTGAAGGCGGCTTTGCTGCGGCCCGCTCTCGACTTCCTGCAGCGGTCCATGCGAGAGGGTATTCCCCGCCCCTCCCTTCCTGCAAACCCTCCGTCCCTCTTTATTGGGCCCCTGTTCCGCGGGCCCCCCCGCCCTCCCCATCCTTGGACTCCCAGCCGGCTGCAAAATCTGCAGCCGGTTTGTTTCCGAACCGCGCCTAGGGAACATCTGTACATGCTCGTCCTCCATACCTTGCATTTCCCCACCTTCGTGTCCCGCCCCGATACTAAGTGGCGGGACTATTTAAGATCCGTTGAGGGTGGGGGACCCCGATGGGCCAGTGTGTATTCCACCTTAGTTCCACGGCCCATCGGGGACATTAGTTGGCGGCTCCTTCACGGAGCCGTGAGCACAGGCGTGTAGCTGGCGCGGTTCACCCCCATCCCGGAAGCCTGCCCCTTTTGCGGCATGAGGGAAAACCTGGCGCACGCATACCTCGAGTGCGCCAGGTTGCAGCCCCTATTCCGGCTCCTCCAGAACCTCTTATTGAGGTTCTGGCTGCACTTTTCCCCACACCTCTTTATTTACACACACCCAATCCGTGGCCCCACAAAGTCGCGGGACCTGCTCGTCAACCTCCTCCTGGCGCTGGCGAAAGTTGCCATCTACAACACCAGGAGGAGGATGCTGGATGAGGGGGTTTCCTGCGACTGTGGGGCCTATTTCCGTTCATCCCTAATGTCACGCATCCAGGCAGAGTTCCTCTGGGCGGCATCCACTGGCTCCTATGACAGCTTTGAGGAGCAGTGGGCGCTGTCCATGGTTCTCTGCTCCGTGTCCCCATTCGGTTCCCTTATTTTGAACCTGTGACCCACACTCCTTGATCCTTTTGTAATTATTTGTCCCCCGTGATTAGTTGGACATGGGTCCAGTTGTCCCTCCCGTAAGGCTGGGAAGGGGCTTTTAGAATGTGGGCGGGCTTTGCCTGCCCACCTTCCCATGTTTTCAAATAGAACCCCACTACACCCTTTTATTCCCGAGAATTCAAGGTTCTTCGCCTTTCCATCTCCTGGGCAGTAAACTCGAGTGGCCTGAGGGAGCCTACTATGAGGGGGGAGCCTTGCGAACAGGGGCTGCTAACAGAGACTTCGGAGAGGAAGTGAAGGAGGAACCTAATACAGGACCCTTGAGGGAAGTGGCTGTCTGTAGTGTGTGTTGTGTTTCGGGTTTTCTTGCTGTGTGCAGAGCTTGGCTGTGTCTACATTGGCACCCTTTTTCGGAAAAGGGATGCTAATGAGACCAGTCGCAATTGCAAATCCGCGGGGGCTTTAAATATCCCCCGCGGTATTTGCATTTACATGGCTGCGCTTTTTCCGGCTCGGGGCTTTGCCGGCAAAAGCGCCAGTCTAAACGAGATCTTGCAGAAAATAAACCCTTTTCCGCAAGATCTCTTATTCCTACTTTCAAGTAGGCATAAGAGATCTTGCAGAAAAGGTTTATTTTCCGCAAGATCCCGTCTAGGACTGGCGCTTTGCCGGCAAAGCCCCGAGCCGGCAGTTATGTAATGCAAATACCGCTGGGATATTTAAATCACCCGCGATTTGCAATTGCGACTGGTCTCATTAGCATCCCTTTTCTGAAAAAGGGTGCAATGTAGACACAGCCCTTGTGTTTGGCTGTTTGGGGTTTTTTTTCCCCTGCCCCCTCCCCCGCCCACAGAGTGTGTGCTGTGGCTGGCAGGTGAAAGCTGTGAGCTTCTAATGAGGGTTTGAAATCTAGATCTCTCTGCTCATTAGTTGAGCCTTAATCAGGGGGCGGGGCTATCAGGCAGATCAGGGCTTTATAAAGGAGTGAGTCAGTGACCAGGGAGCTTGCGAACAGGGAGTTTGGAGAGGGAGTGGGAAGGGGGCGAGATACACTTGCCATTCTTTAAAATCTTTTCACTACACACCTGCCCTTCAAGGAGGCATTTAATAACAACTGAGAAATCTCTTAGATAGAACGCAGGTATGGATGGAGATAGGTCTTATGTTGTTACCTGCCCAGCATGTGCCATGTTTGTCTTCCTCCCGGAAGAAAGAAGGGATTTCATCTGCACTAAGTTAAATTAAAAAATTAATTTAAATTAATTACTTTAATTAAATTAAGTGAAGAAATTAAAAAAAGAAATTAAACAGAAATTAAAAGGCACAGTGAGTAGAGCCAAATCCCTGCAAGCTGCATGGAAACTTTTTAAAGACACCATAATAGAGGCCCAACTTAAATGTATACCCCAAATTAAAAAACATAGCAAGAGACCTAAAAAGAGTCACCGTGGCTTAACCACCATGTAAAAGAAGCAGTGAGGACAAAAAGGTATCTTTTAAGAAGTGGAAGTCAATCCTAGTGAGATACATAGAAAGGAACATAAACACTGTCAAATCAAGTGTAAAATGTAATAAGAAAAGCAAAAAAGATTTTGAGGAACAGCTAGCCAAAAACTCAAAAAGAAATAACAAAATGTTTTTAAGTACATTAGAAGCAGGAAGCCTGCTAAAAAACCTGTGGGTCCCCTAGATCGAACTATAAAAGGAGCAATCAAGGACGATAAAGCCATTACGGAGAAACTAAATGATTTCTTTGCTTCAGTCTTCACGGCTGAGGACATTGGGGAGATTCCCAAATCTGCACCGTCCTTTGTGGGTGATGAATCTGAGGAACTGTCCGGATTGAAGTGTCATTAGAGGAGGTTTTGGAACAAATGGAAAAACTTAATGTTAACAAATCTCCGGGACCGGATGGCAGTCATCCAAGGGTTCTAAAAGACCTCAAATGGGAAATTGCTGAACAATTATCTGTGGTTTGTAACCTATCCCTTAAATCGGCTTCCGTACCTAATGACTGGAAGGTAGCCAACGTGACACCAATATTTAAAAAGGGCTCTAGAGGCGATCCGGGCAATTACAGACCGGTAAGTCTAACTTCAGTACCGGGCAAATTAGTCGAAACAATAGTAAAGAATAAAATTGTGAGGCACGTAGAAGAACATAATTTGTTGGACAAAAGTCAACATGGTTTCTGTAAAGGTTTCTGTAAAGGGAAATCATGTCTTACTAATCTATTAGGGTATGTCTACACTAGCCCCCTAGTTCAAAATGAAATTTAATGTGGATAAGTGTAAAGTAATGCACATCGGGAAAAATAACCCCAACTATACATACAGTATGATGGGGGCTAATTTGGCTATGACAAATCAGGAACGAGATCTTGGAGTTATCGTGGACAGTTCTCTGAAAACTTCCACTCAGTGTGCAGCGGCGGTCAAAAAGGCAAATAGGATGCTAGGAATTATTAAGAAAGGGATAGAAAATAAGACCGAGAGTATCTTACTGCCCCTGTATAAAACTATGGTACCCCCACATCTTGAATACTGTGTACAGATGTGGTCTCCTCACCTCAAAAAAGATATTTTGGCCTTGGAAAGGGTTCAGAAAAGGGCAAATAAATGATTAGAGGTTTGGAACGGGTCCCATATGAGGAGAGGTTAAAGCGACTGGGACTTTTCAGTTTAGAAAAGGGGAGACTGAGGGGGGATATGATAGAGGTATATAAAATCATGAGTGGTGTGGAGAGGGCAGATAAAGAAAAGTTATTAGTTCCCATAATAGAAGAACTAGAGGACACCAAATGAAGTTCATGGGTAGCAGGTTTAAAACTAATAAAAGAAAGTTCTTCTTCACACAGCGCGTAGTCAACCTGTGGAACTCCTTGCCAGAGGAGGCTGTGAAGGCTAGGACTATAATAGAGTTTAAAGAGAAGCTAGATAATTTCATGGAGGTTAGGTCCATAAAAGGCTATTAGCCAGGGGATAGAAATGGTGTCCCTGGCCTCTGTTTGTCAGAGGCTGGAGAGGGAATGGCAGGAGACAAATCGCTTGATCATTGTCTTCGGTTCACCCTCTCTGGGGCACCTGGTGCTGGCCACTGTCGGCAGACAGGCTACTGGGCTACATGGGCCTTTGGTCTGACCCAGTATGGCTGTTCTTAGAGTACTGGCTTTTGGTGTGTGTGAGTTTGCTTGACTGTTTGAATTTTGATTCTGATTCAGGCGATTTCAGTTTCAGTTACTGTGGCAGTTGGGACTGAGTGCCTGCTCCTTTGTTTCCGTGATCGCCTTTGATCAGCCTCAGGATCAGCCTTCCCATCTGTGACTAAGACCTAGGCGAGCAGGCTTTAAAATCCAGAGGCAGAGCGACCAGGGGAGCGAAGGAGACAGGGGGCTGCATACAAGGGAGTTTAAGAGGGAGTTTGACAGAGGGAGGCCTACAATGGTCAGGAAGACCCGCAACACCTGTGCCAGCACTGCTTCTGTCTCCTCCGCCTGCGGCTGTAGCCCGACAGCGCACCTGAGCATGGATGCCTCTACCCAGATCCTGGTGTGGTTTTGCAGGGACTGTGGCTTGCAATTCCCACTGACTGATATCCAGGCTGGGGGGACCATCCAGTGTGAAAGGTGCCTGCTGGTGGAATCTCTCAGGCAGCAGGTGGGAGAGCTACAGGAGGAGGTGGCTAGGTTGAGGAGCATCCAAATCCACGAGCAATTCCTGGACAGTGTTCATGAGGAGACAGCTGAGGTAGCTGTCCCAGTACACAGGACTGCTGACACACCACTGGTGGAGGAGGAGATGGCTCAGGGCAGACACGGGCAGCTGGTCACTTCTGGCAACAGGCAGTGCTCCACCCCTGCTCCCAATCCTCCCACCGTGGTACTAGGAAACCATTATGCTCTTCTTGATACAGGAGATAAGGAACCACCCCCTACAGCAGAAGAGGAGAATCCTCATACCTCCAAGGCTGGGAGGTCTGCTGCCACCACTGCGAGGAGAAAAGGTAGGGTAGTGGTGGTCGGAGCCTCTCTTCTGAGGGGGACGGAGGCACCCATCTGTCTCCCAGACATGTCATCTTGGGAGATATGCTGCCTGCCGGGGGCCCGTATCCGAGATGTTACGGAGGCACTGTCGAGGATTATCCAGCCCTCTGACTACTACCCCATGCTACTCATCCATGTGGGCACTAATTATACTGCGAGGTGTGATACTGAACAGATCAACAGTGACTACAGGGCTCTGGGAGTACGGGTGAAGGAGTTTGGAGCACAGGTGGTATTCTCTTCCGTCCTTCCTGTCAAAGGTAGGGGCCCAGTCAGACATAGGTGCATCCTGGAGGTAAATGCCTGGCTGTGAAGATGGTGTCGCCAGGAGGGCTTTGGCTTCCTCGACCACGGGATGCTCTTCCAGGAAGGACTGCTAAGCAGGGACGGGGTTCACCTTTCGAGGAAGGGGAACACCGTATTTGGGTACAGACTGGCTAACCTAGTGAGGAGGGCTTTAAACTAGGTTCGACAGGGACAGGTGACCAAAGCCCACAGGTAAGTGAAGAACATGGAGACCTGGGAGAAGGATCGGAAATGGGAGGGAGCGTGGGCTATAATAGCAGAGAAAAAGGAGGGACAAGGCA
Organism: Rafetus swinhoei; assembly: GCA_019425775.1. Taxonomy (NCBI): domain Eukaryota; kingdom Metazoa; phylum Chordata; order Testudines; family Trionychidae; genus Rafetus; species Rafetus swinhoei. The sequence goes on along the minus strand of JAFJHL010000492.1, from coordinate 1,997,509 downwards.
AAACTGGGAGGCAAGATCGAATCAGTATCTTAGATGCCTATATACAAAGGCAAGAAGTATGGGGAATAAGCAGGAAAAACTGAAAGTGCTAATAAATAAATACAACTATGACATCATTGGTATCACAGAGACTTGGTGGGATAATACACATGATTGGAATATTGGTATAGAAGGTGTGACGGGGCATCCGAGCCCCGCACTCTCGGGGGTCTGCCCCTGGCGTTGTGGGCGGAGTGGGCCATGCGGCCGGGCCATGCGGCGGAGCCGCTGCAGGGCACGCTCCCGGGTGGCCGGGAGGTTGGCCGCTACTGCGGCGTGTGGAGGGGAGGGCGGCGCAAAGGGAGATGTGTACGTTGCGTTGCCCCGCATGTTCGGTGCCCCGGCAGAGGATTTAAACCAGCCGGGCGCACCGAAGTGGAGAGGAGGCAAGCAGGGACGGCCCACAACCAGAATGGACTCCTGGGCAGGGCGGAGGATGGTGGGCGGGTCTGCCCAGCGGTCAGCGGGACAGCGCGACCCGGGCTGCGAGAGCAACCTGTTGGCCTCAACCCCTCTGGAGCCACCCTTCACGGCAGGACCGGGGGAAGACCCGGAACGGATCAGTGATGCGACGCCCGCCCAGTAGCGGCTGACTGCGGATGACGGTGCGGAATGGGACTTGGGAAGGAGGGGTAGGAAGTAGCCCAGGGCGGGACCTCTTGTATGGTGGCCCGCAGGCTGGTGAGTTTCGGGCGAAGTCCCCACCAACCAGCCAGGACGTGGCTTCGTCCTGTCTTTAGGGCCCTGGGCTGGGACCCGGTAGAGGGGGAGGGTCCGGGTCCCCCTACCCATCCTACATCCGGGCTTTGGCCGTGCTAAATCGATAGCATCTGACAAGCATTATTGACCGAGAAACTGTGCCCCTTGAGGGGAAACTGCGTGACATTGGGGGAGCAGGGGCTACTCACTAGGGTGGAGTGATAAACACCCAAACTGTTGGGGGAACTACTGAACGCACAGTGCCCCCCGCCCACCAGAGGGAGGGGGAGTGGTTTGTGACATGTGGTGGAGAATGTGGGCACTCTCGGATCCCTGGCCCTGAGGTGATTGCAGCCAGGCTTGCAGCAACGCGTCCAAAATGAGCACCAGAGTGCCCAGGGGTGGCTCCGGCTCCATGGTGCCGAATGTTGTGGTGTCCCGAGTCAGGGCAACCAAAGCAGGCAGAGAGAAAAATGCTTTGCTGTCCCTCAGCGAGGTAGCCAAGCAATCAGGGAAAGTTGAGAACCAGCTGTCCAGGGGGGGGTCCCTTCAATCACAAGCCTCAGATAGCCTCAGGCAGCAGCCACACAAAGCAACTACTGACCTGATGCCCTGCTGGAACTGGTTTCAGCTGCCCTTAAATGCGATTCAGCGTCCAATCAGTGTGGACGCGCTATTTCGAAATAGCAAAACGCTATTTCGAAATGCATTTTGTGTGTAGATGCGTTATTTCAAAATAACTTATTTTGAATTAACTATTTCGAAATAAGATATTTTGAAATAACGCTGTAGTGTAGACATACCCTGAGAGGGGACATGATAGCGGTTTTCAGGTATCTAGAAGGGTGTCACAGGGAGGAGGGGGGGAAATTGTTCTCCTTGGCCTCTGAGGCTATGACAAGAAGCAAGGGGCTTAAATTGCAGCAAGGGAGGTTTAGGTTGGACATTAGGAAAACCTTCCTGTCAGGGTGGTTAAACACTGGAATAAATTACCTCGGGGGGGGGGGGGGGGGGGAATCTCCATCACTGGAGATATTTAAGACAACTATCAGGGATGATCTAGATGGTACTGGGTCCTGCCATGAGGGCAGGGGACTGGACTCGATGACCTCTCGAGGTCCCTTCCAGTTCTCGTGTTCTATGATTCTAGAGGCAGTCTGTGTCATAGCTGTACTCGAGTTAGATGACCCTACCAAAGTGCACCCAATGAGTATTGCTTCTGGCCAGAACCAGGCTAATTACTATTTACTTAAATCACTAATCAGGTCATCCATGACTTGTAACTATTGCTCATGTGTCTGTATCTTAAAACCCCAAGTGAACAAGCATACTAACACACAGGATGCTTAGGAATGATGTAGAAGTTTGGCAGTTTAAAGTCTGGCCTTTGTATAAATATTCTCTTGGTCCTAGCTAGTCTGTATCTTAAGTACACATGCCTTGGGGGATTAGGGCAGAAAACTGAATTTTGATAATTAAGACTTGATGGAAAATGACCAGAATAAGGAATTCTGACATGAATTATTCGAATGCCTCTTATTTGGTGAAGGCATTCTGTTGATTCATTCTGGCTACACCCTCTGCATTTTAGTTAAAAGCATGGATGTATATGAAGCAGTTTCCTGCTCTGCTGTGGTTGTGCAGATGTATTTTTCTAGGATGATAGTTTAATTTTAATGAGATCTACTTTGCTTTTCTCTTCTCCACTCTGGTTTGATATTCCCACATGTTTGTCTTTCTTTCTTTCTCCTACATTCAACTTCAGGCCCAGTTGTATACAGGTGGCCTCCCCACCCAGGAGATGTTGCCACTTGTTGGCCTGAAGTCGGGTGACCATCCATCCCCTTTTTAATGGGACAGCCCCTTATTTAAGCCCCCTTGCATGTGTCCCGACTTTTTTTTTTAATGGGCAAATTGTCCCATATTTTCCACTGGTCAGTCGGCATCAGCGCAGCCACATCAGTCTTGTGTTTGTGGCTGGCAGGTGAATGCGGTGGGCGGTGGCCAGCAGGTGGCGCGCTCAGGCAGGGTGCAGAGGCAGAAAGACAGGATGCCAGTAGGAAGAGAGGTAGCCTGTGTGTGATAGAGGGTAAGTGTGTGTCACTTCTCCCTATATGCATCATAAAGCAGAGGGGGAGTCTGCCAGACCTTTCAGGCTGCAGGGATGAAATCTTGATCAACGGTGCCCCCCACACACACACTGAATTCCAAGCCCTGGTCTGCAGTGACTCCCCTGAATCCCCAGCACACACTCTCACCAATCCCTGCCCCCTCCCATCCTCCAAGCCATGAGTGCTGGAGCTCAAGCTGGGAGGGGCTGGGCTGAGTCCTGCATGCCCAGGGTTCCCTGTGGGGGAGAAGCCTCCAGAGCCCATAGGCAGAGTTGCAGGGCTCTCTAGCAAAAGCAGTGAAGTCCCTGGGGGAGCTCCACAGCTCTTTCTCTCCCAGGCCCCTGCCAGGTCAGATGCAGGAACCGGAGTCATGGGGCAGCTGCTCCCTGGTTGGTGCCATGCCATAGGCAGGGTGGTGTGCCCTACTCTGCTGCTTCTGTAGGGGGTTGAAGCTGCCCCTCAGCTTCCACGCTCCTTTGTTCACAAAGCCAGTAAGAGCTGCAGGGGTGAGGGATCCAGCTCCATGGCTGGCAGAGTTCTCAGGGAACAGGGCGGGGGCCACAAAGCCCTCCTGGCATACAGCCTCTAGATATCCCTTCTCTACATCCTGAGGTATCCTCCTCATAGAATCATAGAGCTGGAAGAGACCTCAGAAGGTCATCAAGTCCAGCCCCCTGCTCTAGGCAGGACCAATCCCAACTAAATCAACCCAGCCAGGGCTTGGCCAAGCCGAGACTTAAACACCTCCAGGGATGGAGATTCCACTACTTCCCTAGGTAACCCATTCCAGTGCTTCACCACCCTCCTAGTGAAATAGTTTTCCTAATATCCAACCTGGACCTCTCCACCACAACTTGAGACCATTGCTCCTTGTTCTGCCATCCGTCACTACTGAGAACAGCCTCTCTCCATCCTCTTTGGAACCTCCTTCAGGAAGTTGAAGGCTGCTATCAAATCCCCTCACTCTTCTCTTCTGCAGACTAAACAGACCCAACTCCCTCAGCCTCTCCTCATAAGTCATATGCTCCAGCCCCCTAATCATTTTGGTTGCCCTCCGCTGGACCCTCTCCAATGCGTCCACATCCTTTTTTGTAGTGGGGGGCCCAGAACTGGACACAATACTCCAGATGTGGCCTCACCAGAGCCGAATAAAGGTGAATAATGACATCTCTGGATCTGCTGGCAATGCTCCTCTTAATGCAACCTAATATGCCATTAGCCTTCTTGGCTACAAGGGCACACTGTTGACTCATATCCAGCTTCTCATCCACTGTAACCCCCAGGTCCTTTTCTGCAGAACTACTACTTAACTGGTTGGACCCCAGCTTGTAACTGTGCTTGGGATTCTTCCGTCCCAAGTGCAGGACTCTGCACTTGTCCTTGTTGAACTTCATCAGATTTCTTTTGGCCCAATCCTCCAATTTGTCTAAGTCACTCTGGACCCTGTCTCTGCCCTCAAGCGTATCTACCTCTCCCCCTAGCTTAATAAAGATATTGAACAAAACCGGTCCTAGAACCGAACCTTGGGGCACTCCGCTAGAAACCGACCGCCAACCTGAAATCGAGCCGTTGATCACTACCCGCTGGGCCCGGCCTTCTAGCCATTTTCTATCCATCTTACTGTCCATTTATCCAATCCGCATTCCCTTAACTTGCTGGCAAGAATATTGTGGGAGACCGTATCAAAAGCCTTGCTAAAGTCAAGGTATATCACATCCACTGACTTTCCCACATCCACAGAGCCAGTTACCTCATCATAGAAGCTGATCAGATTGGTCAGGCACGACTTGCCCTTTGTGAATCCATGCTGACTATTCCTAATCACTTTCCTCTCTTCCAAGTGCCTCAAAATGGATTCCTTAAGGATCCCTTCCATGATTTTCAGGAACCGAGGTAAGACTGACCGGCCTATAGTTCCCTGGATCGTCCTTCTTCCCTTTTTTGAAGATGGGCACTACATTTGCCTTTTTCCAATCATCCGGGATTTCTCCCGATCTCCATGACTTTTCAAAGATAATGGCCAAAGGCTCCTCAATGACATTTGCCAACTCCCTCAGTACCCTCGGATGCATTAAGTCCGGACCCATGGATTTGTGTACGTTTAGCTTTTCTAAATAGTTCCTAACCTGTTCTTTACCCACCACGGGCTGTCCATCTTCATCCCATCTTGAGTCACTTAGCGCAGAAGTCCAGGAGCCGACCTTGTCCGTGAATACAGAGGCAAAGAAAGCATTGAGTACTTCAGCTTTCCCACATCATCTGTCACTAGGTTACCTCCTTCATCCAGTAGGGCCGCACACCCTCTCTGATCACCTTCTTCTTGTTAACATGCCTGTAGAAACCTTTCTTGTTATCCTTCACATCCTTAGCCAGTCGCAATTCCATTTGCGCTTTCGCCTTCCTGATAACCCCCGGCATTCTCGAGCTATACATTTAAACCCCTCCTGGTCATTTGTCCAAGTTTCCACTTTTGTAAGCTTCCTTTTTGTGCTTAAGTTCACCAAGGATTTCCCCGTAAGCCAATCTGGTCTCCTACCATGTTTGCCTCTCTTGCTATCGGGATGGTTTCTTTCTGTGCCTTCAATAAGGCTTCTTTAAAATACTGCCAGCTGTCCTGGACTCCTTTCCCCTTCATGTTAGCATCCCAGGGATTCTGCCCATCAGATCTCTGAGGGAGTCAAAATCTGCTTTTTTGAAGTCCAAGGTGTGTATTTTACTACTCTCTTTTCTTCCTTTGGTCAAGATCCTGTCTGCACACAGCTTCTAGCTTCCCCCGGTCACACACACACACACACACACACACACACACACACACACACCCTAACTACCCCTTCCCCCCCGCCCCGAGCTAACCCTTGGCTGCACACAGTCCCTAGCTCCCCCCAGTCTCACACAGCCCCTAGCTGCTCCCTCTGATTGGGTAACCACAAATGTTACTGAGTTTTTTTCTCTCCCATGTGAAATTTCTGATACACAGTACAGATTCCTGTATCAAGTGATTGAGATGCATTCTTTTAGTGACAAGCTCGTTGGGCTGTGTGCAGGCAGTGCCAATACAAATTCTGGTGGTGCTAAACTTTCTGGGAAAAACAACATACGCCAAAAACTGCAACTCAAACTCGTGGACGAGATCTTTGGTTTTGGTTGTGGTGCTCACATCGTTTATAACTGCCTGCAAGCAGCAGCTGACTGTTTTCCAATTGTTTTGGAGTCCTTTGCCATGAAAGTTTGTAAATACTTTCACATTTACACTGTTCATGTTGAAGAATAGAAGACTTCTGCCAATTTGTCGACCTTGAGCATTTTAAATGGCTAGAGCAAGGGAGCGTTTTTTTGATGGGCACAAGGCATATTTTCTCTCTCAAGACACATGCCCAACACTGTTCAAGAAAGTCTTCAGTCAGCCTTGCACAGAACCATGGCATGCTTTCGCTAATAAGCAAAAAGCCACCCTTCTGAGGACAGTAGAGGCAATTGAGAAAAATGACTCATTGGTGACAGGAAGTTGCACTGAATGTTCATACCCTTCAAAATGTAATTTAGCATGAGGCTCAGAGAAAGATTTGTCACATCACACACAAGGACCCTGCTGAAGGCGAGGAAATTAAGGAACAGGAATTTTACAATGCAGTTGAGAATTTGTATTCAACATCTCTTAAGTATGTGGAGAACTGGAAACCTGCCTTTGAGTGCGCAGAAAAGCTTGTGTGGGTCCTGTTGAGAAGTATGCGGGTGTGGCATAATGTACAAAGTAGTCTTCCCTTTGCCACACAAGAATTCCCACCCTATGTTTGATAGATGAGAATCATCCTTTTGATGACTGAACAAATGCAAAACCAATAATATCCTCAGAGGGGGAGCTGTGTTAGTCTTCAACTAAAACAACTTAAAAAAAAAAGAATGGTCCTGGGGCACCTTAAAGACTAACAAAACATGTAGATGGTATCATGCCCCATGCCGCTTCCATCACCATGTCCCAGGCCAGCCTCCTGCTGCTCCCATTGGCTGGATTCCGGCCACTGGGAGCAGTGGGGAAAACCTCCTGGCAGCGCGTCCATGCGTTGCTGTTCCCCGAGCTGGGGGAGTGGGAGAGTGCAGTTTAGGGCCCAGCCTCCTGAGAGAGCACTCCCCAGATGGGATCAACCCCCAAAGAATTAGGTAAGCCCCCTTTAGCAATGAAAGGGGGAATGTGCACACTAGTTGCCCCCCCCAGGTAACAATCGCTTACACTGGGTTTGATAGAAAATAAAAATGGTTTTATTAAGTTGAAGCAGTAGGATTTAAGTGGTAATAAGTGAGAACAGGCAGAGCAAAGTAGGTTACAAATCAAAAGAAACAAAAACCACTTGGCTAATTCTACACTGAAACCTCAGTGCAAACTTAATCAAACTCACCCTAAAACCTCTTTTCCAGCTGCCACTCTAAACTAGGGCTGTCTTCCCCACCCTGGGGTCCCTGGCTCCTTCCTTCAGATGCAGCCCAGCCAAAAGACCCAGGCCTCTCCTCTCCTATTCCTTTTGTTAAGGAGTTGAGGCCCCTCCCTACCAACCACTGCTCAGACTTAAGGACAAAAGATTGTTTAACAGTGGCTCATCTAGAAGTTGCAGGAAACACCCTCCATGTCTCCCCTTCACACATTCATAGGCGTGCGCAGCACATTTCATTAGGGTGTGCACCCAAATAATTTTTTAAAAAATGTACTTTGACCCCCATTAGCCACACCTCTGGAGGTAACACTCTCGGGGCAAGATGGACACATGACCAGAAGTGAAAGGTGTCATGTGACCCCCCTCTAAGGACTTTTCCCACCATCCTCCTACCAATAGGGATTAGTTTGTCCCCCACCAAACCTCCCTCATGCAACTATCCTGCAATTGCATTACCCCAATGTGTGTGACATCAACTCGAGGGCGGAGAGGCTGGGGGAAGTGTTCCCTCTAAGAGTTTCCTCCCATGAGCAGAATGAATTTTGTGTTGTGCACCAGCACTGAGTTCATGTGGCTTGTTTGGATGTGCCACTGTGGCACCCAAGTTATTAATAAATATCTTATAAACCTCTACCCTTTCCCTCTGCTGCCATGTCTCCTCCCCTTGCTCCATCAGCTCCCCTGGTGCCTGCTGCCCCCAACGTAAGAACATAAGAACGGCCGTACTGGGTCAGACCAAAGGTCCATCTATCCCAGTACCCTGTCTGCCGACAGTGGCTAGCGCGAGGTGCCCAGAGGGGGCGGACCGAAGACAATGATCAAGCGATTTGTCTTGTGCCGTCCATCTCCAGCCGCTGACAAACAGAGGCCAGGGACATCATTTCTATCCCCTGGCTAATAGCCTTTTATGGACCTAACCTTCATGGAATTATCTAGCTTCTCTTTAAACTCTGTTATAGTTCTAGTCTTCACAGCCTCCTCTGGCAAGGAGTTCCACAGGTTGACTATGCACTGTGTGAAGAACTTTCTTTTATTAGGTTTAAACCTGCTACCCATTAATTTCATTTGGTGTCCTCTAGTTCTTATATTACTAGTCAATTAGCCCGTCATAAGACGGGATTTTCAGGTCTCTCCTCCACGTCGGTCTTCTCTCCTGAGCCTCCGGTCTCTTGCTCCGTGTCTCTTTCTCTCTCTCTCCTCCTCCTCCTACTGCCTCCCCCTCTCGCTCTCAGCTCTCCTCCGCCTTCTGCCTCTCTCTCCGTCTCTCTCTCTTTCTCTTCTCCCCCTCCCGCCTCTCACTCTCTCTCCGCTCTCCTCTGTCTCTGTCAGGGTTGCATGCTCGTGCAGGCCCCACCCCCTGGCCGTGTAAGTCACCGCCCTGCCCCCCAAGGTGTCTACCCTTCTGGTCCCTCCCCTGCAGGTGTCTACCCTTCTGCTTCACCCCCAGAATCCCCTGGCACCTGCACCTTCCCTTAGCCCTGCACCCTCCTGGTGCGTCCCCCTTCCCTCACTGCCCCGCCCCCTTTTCCCTGATGCCCCCCCTGCCCCTCTCTGGAGTCCCGCCCCCCCACTTGGGGGTGATCCCCAGGGGCTGCTGATGGGTTCTGTGGCTTCCAGGAGTAACCCCCGCTGCTGGGGCCACTGAGACCCATCACAAGAGAGGCCCAGGGTATTCTCCAGCTGGCTCGTGCAGGCTGCCCCAGAGGGCCCAGGTTGGGGGGCCTTGCCCACGCAGGGGAAGAGCGAGGCCCTGGGTGGCCCCGGGCGGGGGGGGGGGGCGTGCCCCGGGGAGGTTTGTGGCAGAGGAGGAATTGGATTCCTGGCCAGACGTTGCCACATGTGGCCGAGCAAACCGACCTCGGGGAAGTGCAGCCAGGGGCTCTGGCCCCAGCTCCACCACTGGCAACGGGGGGGAGGGCGCATGGTTCTGCCTCATGTTGTGCCTCAGTTTCCCTGCCTGTCAAATGCTGCCATGCTCCGTGCTGCAGGGCTCCAGGCAGGATGCACTTTCACTGTGGGTCCCTCCATTGCCTCCCGGGTAGGGTTTCCAGGTGTCCGGTATTCTACCAGACAGTCCAGTTTTTGGGCCCTCTGTCCAGTAAAAAAATTCCAGAAAATACCGGACATGTGCAATGTCCGGTATTTTCTGGTTTTCTGGTTGGGCGCTGGACGGAAGCCTGGCGGGGGCAGGGGGAGTGGCTGGGAGGCGGGGTGCGATTGGCACTGGGAGCCTCTGGTTGAGTCTGATGCCTTGGGGAGGAGGAGAAGCCCTGTCCCTGCTCCTGAGCACGTTGTGGAGCCGCAGCCAGACTCACTCGCGCTTCGCCGGGACCGTGCACGGGACTGACAGCGCCCCGGGATCAGCATGTGCCTGGGTCAGTCCCACTCCCGGCCAGCTGATTTGTTCCCCCCCTCCTGACCCTTCCCGACCAGCTCTGCTGCCCCCGACACCCTCCTGGCCACCCCTGCTTCCTGCCAGCCGGTTCTCTCCCTATCTCCCCTGGTCAGCTGCACTGCCCCCGCCATCTCCTCCAGCCAGTCGTGCTGCCCCCCCCATCTCCCCGGGACAGTCGTGCTGCCCCAACCCCTGCCTGCCAGCCCGCCCCTCCACCCCGGCCAGCCACGCTGCCCCGCCCCGGCCATCCCCGCCACCCTCCCGGCCGGTATTTTTTCTAAACCTACCTGGTAAGCCTAGTCCTGGGCCGGGCTCTGAGAAGCAGGCCCTCACCATGTCGGCAGCTCCCGAGCCCGGTCACCGGCAACCCAGCTCGGGGCTGAGCCCAGCGCGCAAGGAGCAGCTGCTGCAGCCCTGCCAGACACTAGTTCCGGCACGGCGCGGCCCAGTCCGGCCAGCGGTGAGACCCTGGGCTGCGGGGCCCCGGCACCGAGGGGGTGGCTCTTGGGCTTGGGGTGCACGATGGGCCGCCGGGGTGCAGGTGGGCGAGTGGCGCTGGTGAGTGGCGAGTGGCTGCTGCTGCCAGAGCCGCACCGGGGTGGCTGGCAGTAGGGGTACACAGGTGGGGGGGCCCATGGGTGGGGAGGGGGAGTTGCGGGGGTGCGCACGGGAGGGGGTGGCTGGCCAGAGGGGCCGCACTCACCCGAAGGCCTCCCGCATCATCCGCCAGCTTCCTGGTGTGTGGCCCCAGCTTTTGAAGTGCCCGCAGGGCCGCCAGAGCATGTGCAGCAGTGCCAATGCGTGCCGGGCTGTGCAGCTTCTGACGCTGCGGCCGCCGGCCTCTTTTTGCGGGGGCGGGGGGACCGGCCTGTCTGCCAGTCTGCCCCTGCATTAGGGTGTGCCTGTGCACACCCGGCACACCCTGTGCGCACGCCTATGCACACATTGGAAACTCACAAATTATTCCCCACTCCCTGTGTCTAATTTTCCACACACAAATGATACATACAACAGAGTAAGATAAACAGAACTAGCAAACCATGACATGAAGATCGATGGGTTACATGAAATAATTCGCTCAAACCACCTTTGAGTTATGTATATTCATGTCCATGAGTCCAGTTCATAAAGCATTGGGGGGTCACAAGCTCCATAACAGGACTGAGGACACTCAAATTTCTAATACATCAGGAGCTTGTTTAACTGATTCTGCATGATGTGCAAGCATGCCAGCATGTTCTTGGGGCAAAACCAAGTGGGTTTTTAGCCCCACAATGAATACAGGAATTGCGCTGCTGAGCAGGCCACAGATGGGTAGTGGGGAAAATCCCCTTGGTCTGCATAATATGGGCCCTAATCTACGCCAGTTACTCCAGTGACATTAATGGGAAGAGGATCAGGCCCCATATGTAGCCATTTCTGCGTCCAATTTTCCATGAGCATCTCGGTGCATTCAGCTGATAAGGGAGCGAAATGCATGCTTAGGACAGAGCTTGA